>OY979723.1:4252883-4537883 GCA_963855995.1 Muricea muricata | reverse complement strand
ACTGACTGACTGACTGACTGACTGACTGACTGACTGACTGACTGACTGACTGACTGACTGACTGACTGACTGACTGACTGACTGACTGACTGACTGACTGACTGACTGACTGACTGACTGACTGACTGACTGACTGACTGACTGACTGACTGACTGACTGACTGACTGACTGACTGACTGACTGACTGACTGACTGACTGACTGACTGACTGACTGACTGACTGACTGACTGACTGACTGACTGACTGACTGACTGACTGACTGACTGACTGACTGACTGACTGACTGACTGACTGACTGACTGACTGACTGACTGACTGACTGACTGACTGACTGACTGACTGACTGACTGACTGACTGACTGACTGACTGACTGACTGACTGACTGACTGACTGACTGACTGACTGACTGACTGACTGACTGACTGACTGACTGACTGACTGACTGACTGACTGACTGACTGACTGACTGACTGACTGACTGACTGACTGACTGACTGACTGACTGACTGACTGACTGACTGACTGATTTGAATTTTCGCCACTCATCACAATACTGCAAAGTTTCTTTGAAACTTTGCACTAAAAACCAGTCGATTTGTTCGAAATACTATAATGTTCTGTAATGCATCTGTCCCTGACTTGAGTCTCTGACGTCACGCATCCAATTGCCGCTGGCGCAAAAGCAACATAAATGAGCAATGGCGGAGGGTAAATTATCGACTTAAATCGCCATTTATTTGTGTCATAGAACAGTTTGTATTAATTCTGAAGTGTTTTTTTTTCTTATTTTAAACTGAAAACAACTAAAAAACTAAAAAAATATAGAAAACCGTTCGTTAAAATTTCATCGCAAGGGCACTTTAATGACAGCAACATGTAAAACAAACGTGTTCCATGCGAATTTTTAAATTACCTCCTGAATATTAACACCAAGAATGTCCTTGAAGTAGGTTGGTGTATTAGTAAGAAGGGTATAGAAGGCCCAATTGTTAGCAACATGACCAACAGTGACCGCCCAAACTGGAACACAGGTTAAGATAGATTTCCAAGGCGTTTTATAACTCTGAAAAACAAAGAAATTTGACATATGAAATAACTAGTAGGGTCTTCATTTAATAAGGGTAGTTTCTAATCAGTAATAACTCTCCTATCTAAAACATACATAGATTAGTTCTATAACAATGGGAAAGGATATCTAAGATATGTAGCTATATATACAAGAATACATTATGCAGACCTATACAATATGCATGCACATGCAGTGTTATTAAAAATGATGCAGAGATTGTTGCTGTTCATACAGTATAAACTACTATACATATTGCCGTGGTATACAGTGAAAGTTTTGCCACCTTGTATTTTCCTTTTGCATTGTGGGCAAACAAAGTTGACTTCGACGTTTACTCTTTTTCTGGAATGTTGTTTTCGATTTATGTAGCATCAACGTTTCACACAAATAAGGGGCAATCTCACCATTTAATATACTATCAACCGATGAAATATTTGAATGGTTGGTATATCGACTATCGTAAAAGTGATACAGTCGCATTAAAGAATTACATTGTCAGGACCACTTGCATGCTAATACATGATCTTACCTCTTTGTTTGGTCTTACATGATCTTGTTCTTTACCAACAGTCGTTTCTATATACTCCAGTTCTTCCTTTGATATACTCGGATGCTCCCTTGGCGTATCATGAGCAAAATACATCCAAACGAAGAACCACAGGAAACCAAACAAACCTAAAACAATCAAGTATATTATTTATATAAAATTATATAAATCAGTGTTACATATACAGCATACTTTAGTGCCCTTACTAAAATTGCCGTAACAACATGCACCCTTCCCGATAAACTGTACGTTTGTAGCTAGACGCGTACTGCGCACCGGGAAGCAATACCATAAGAGCATAGAGATTTAAACTGCACAAACTGATTAGTGGAAATGATCATGAGCTCTTTTAGGCAAAACAATTCTTAAATAGCCATCTTGAGCAATTGATTAATTGGTTGCACGGAATACAACCGATTAAAATTTGAAGCAGATCAGCAAGCAATACGCTGCGTTTTAATATTCATCGAAATAGGTATAGGATATGGGAAATCGTTCTTAAATAGGATTCTGAATTGAAACTAATATGCAAATATTTCTACCTTTTCGAAAACGGTATATTTCTAATGAAATGAATAATAATAACTTAATATTACATAGCATCACCAAATTTTCGGTCTGGCTTTGCTACTGTGAATACGTATCATTAAATTGCGTTTCCTGTCTGGTTTATCGATACTCCCTTACCGACAAAATAATTAGAGATGCTTTGCTTACATTTCGACTAATTTGTAAAATTTGATTTACTATCTAAATATATGAACCTGTTTGGGTTTGCTATGCTGTTCAGTATAAATAAACAATAGTATCCACGCAAAACAGTTTAAAACTGCAAAGACAAAAAATTCCGGGGGTCTATGCAAACATGCAATTTTCGTAATTTATTCATAGTAAGTTTTTTGGTAAACCGTTTGAAGTCGATGTCATTTCTAATAGCTTCTAATGTTAAAAAATATAAAGTAGACATTTCTGTTCTTTTCATGCGCATGGCCTTTCAAACATTATAGTCACAGAATAGAAATAAACAGAAAGGCCACTCGAGTCGGAATCTTTGAAGTTCGTGTCTCCACGCATGTCTCATTACGCATGTTCATTATTCAGGTCAATTGCCTTTTCTGGCCAATAGGAACGCTGAACAGGCCGTTCCGCCATTATTCTGGCCAGTCAATTGCATAAAAATAGGGGGACATGTTGCACTGCTGAGTGGCTCTACCGTTTATTCCCTATACTGTGCACTAGTCTTTCATTTATTTAATTCAACAAAACACAAGACACGATTGTTTATTAGCACACAATCATTAGAAAACAACAATGCCTGCATTAACACACGAGTGTTCATTAGCACAATTGTATATTGCATCCACTTGAGAAACTACCTCAACAACTCGTTCTGCGTGTTTGATCACGGTATCAAAACACTCAAATGCAGTGAATCTCTCGGGGCTTCGCCCCTTGACATTCATTACTTCTTCGTGTTTTGATACCGCAATAAAACACTCCAACGCGTCTAGTACGTCTAATAATGCCCGTTTCCAACTTCAGTAGCATCGTAGCGAAACGTAGCGTATTTCATTGTGTTCATATCATTTGTTCTGCTGAGTGTTCACGAAACAATGAAATACGCCACGTTTTCTTGCGATACATTTGAAGTGGAAAACAGGCTTAACTTTAGTAACTTACCGAATACATAAAAAACAGATGGCCAGCCACCAGCAAACCCATTCGCGCAAAGCCACCCAGAAAGTGGATATGCGATAATAGTTCCAAGTTGACTTCCTACAGTATGTATCAAATATAAAAATATTTCAACAAGAGACTGTGGTGCAACGTCTTTCCCTCGCTAATCTTGTCGTAGACTGGATCTAACTGTTATCAAATTGAAGCTTAATTACACATGTACATTTAAGTTTTACTTCCGGTGAGAATTGGGCCTGCGTGATACAAATTTTTCATAGTCTAGAAATACACATAGGGCAACGAGCAAAAGCGCAAATTTTGTGATGTTTGTAATCAAACCATAGATATTAGAAAGGGGAATGGATTGGCAACGCTATTCAATACTATACACGATCTTCGGTTCAGTTACTTTGAATAAACCGGAAACAAACATTGCACAACTCGCTATGGTAATTATGTGCATGAACGAAATTGAGTTCATGAGAATAATTACCATACAAGTTGGGCAATGTTTGCTTCCGGTGTACTCAACTGACGATAAAACATAGATAACAAAAGAGTTGCCACTTCATCCCATTTTCTAATATCTATGATCAAACAGTGTGCTCTACTCGTTAATTGCGCAATGTGGCTGCAATTTTATACCCACAGAAATTATATCCAGTCTACCATGAGATTAGCGCTTCCACCACGGTTTTATTTTGGCTTCCCTACACCAAAAATACTGATAGTTTAGTTGTAGGAATTGCAAATAATTTCACTGATCCTCAACTTTGCCAATTTTTATTAAAAATGGGTACGCGTAGCGTACATGTTGGTAGCCGCAGCAACGTAAGCAAAGACGCTCAAAATGATAATTGTACATCCCTAAGCATTGTGACTACGTGTGATCGCAATTTTGCAGGTTACGCTCAAACCCAACCTAACTGAAATGCTTTCTTTGACGTAAACAAAAGGACTTTTTTGAAATAGGAGCACGCTAGTAGATTCGGTATAAAAACTCCACATAAGGTATAAGGAATTAAAGTTCTTGTAGTTAAGCTACACCACAATTAACCAATGCACAATGTAAAGGTCGTACAACTGCCCCGACAAAACGTGCGCTAGTAAACGTATACATTGACCACAGTTAAACGAACAGTTAAATGAGTAGATTCAATAATATACAACAATTAAGATCACATGTTCACATGAAGTACACTATGTAGAAAACCTATCTACATCAACATAGATAACAATTAACATACTAAATTTTAATGAAATACTTCATTCACACAAAAGGTAATTACTAACAGACATAAAAAATACTTCTGAAAAGAAATCACTGTACTCAAATGGAACGTGTCATTGTATTATTTCCACATGCCACGACTGTGTTCATGCAGGGCTGTTTGGTGCCATATATTTACTGATTTGATTTCTTTGTAAACAATTGCACTTAATGACATGGCTACAGACTGTTTTCCAGCAATTTATCTGAATATATAATTGCCTTTATCTGAATATATCATTGCTCGTATGGCATGAATTGCGTACGAGCAATCCGCAATCGACTATATGATTCATGCTGTAGTTGTGCCAGGGTTTTCTTCCACATCATTTCAAAGTCTTAGTAACAACTGCACAATGTTATAAACATTGCCTGGATACTGTGCGTTCTCTTTACATATTGTATCAAACCTGAACTTAATGCTTGGAGGTAAAAGTGAACTTATACAAAATTTTAGCAGCATTTCACTCAAAAATTGACCTTGAAAGTTATTTTTATGGCCTTCCATGAAATTGTGAGCCAAAGACTCCCTTAATATTCCGGCAAAGCTAGCTCAACATTCCTGCACAAGCAAGATTACTTTTATTGCATGCACAATGGCTGGGTTTAACTTTGGTTCCTGCACAATGGAAAGGTCTGTTCGAATACCTGGCCTTTCACGTTGTAGTAGCCCGACCAGACTCCTAATTATATTGCACATGCAGCCACATGCCGTGGAACCCAGGTGCCTGACAAAGTCGTCAATGCGAGCAGCAATTTGCTTCAAGATATATGCAGGCCGAATAACAAATCTCGTTGAAACGTAGTTTGTTTTCGACAATAGTGCTGAAATGTCGACAAAAAGTACAATAACAAAAGCACAAAGTAAACAGAAACTGATGCAAAATTTTGCTTACCTTTGCGTTCACAAAATATCCAAAAACAAAATTTATCAAAGAAAAAATGGCAGGCAATCAGTCGAACATCTTACAGTAAGTAGCCACCATGGATTACATTACCGCAGTACAAATTACGTCATAAGAGCGGCGTGCGCATAGAGATTATAAATAACACTAGAGGGGACATCGAGGGTAAAATTTGGGAGCACGGCTATTGGGGGGGGGGGGGATTTTCAAATCCCGGATGTTCGCTCATTCACGATGTCCCAGGAAAAAAATTGTTTTAGACGAGTTTTTCTGCTTTTTGAAATGTTTTTCCCCGTAAAAATATCGAAAATATCATTCCAGATTGTCTAAAATAATAAAAAACAATTGAAAAAGTGCTATTTTGCCCATAAAACCGGCAAAACGACCTCGACAACGATGAAGAAAACATTTCATACAGATTTCTGCTGTTGCTAAGGTGGTTGCTAAGGAAGCATTACCTCAGCCAATAAGCACCTGGCCTTGCATCCGGGACTTGAATTTGCCCCCCAAAAACGCGTTCCCTTTTGTTTTCAGTGAAAAAGATTACGATGCCTTCTCTAGTGTTATAATCCCTATGGGCGTGCGCGCTTGCCGGACATCTCTGATACAGAGTACAACATAGTGGTTAGCTGCTGACCGCGCGAGCGCGGGCGGCTACCCACAATAACGAGATGGTAAAACATACCTGAGTAGGTAGCCGGAACTAGTTTGGATCTTTCCAGTGGTGGAGCCCAATAACTCCACATAGCGTGCATTGCTGGGAATGTTACTCCCTGAAATACAACAGTCAAGAAGTGCATTACAACAAGATTTTCAGAAATTAAACAAATGAATGTAGTTTTCGACGGACACCTATTGTAAAAAGACGAGGAGTTACATGCAGAGTGACATGAGCAGAGTTACAAAAATTATACGAAAGATTTTTTTCGTTTAAGGTTACTCCACACGATGGAAGCTCACTTTACAAAATTGCTCACGGCATGCTCAGTTTTTAGTTTTTCCCTGTCAAATTTTGCATTTACACTGATAAATCGTTACTGAAGCCACCTATTGAAGAAATACCTTTACGATTTTGCTCCTCTACTATTGTTCTTCATTGTGTGAAAATTTGGAAGGAATCGGATAAAATGTGCACGGTGCATTTCTGTTTTTGTGACGGCAATTCTGGAATATTTCATTCTCTGTAACAAACGAGAAGAGATTTGGCGTGTTTTTCCTTTTGCTGCTATGGTTCTTCGCTCCCATGTTATGTTTATCCGTTTGCTGTTATCATTTCAACTAGTCCAGGCGGTGAGTGAGGTAGGCATCACCTGAGCGGATATCTAGACCAGTTTTTGGCGTAGAACACGAATCCGGATGTTATTCAGTCTGACAAGGCTGCTTTTAAGAGTTATTTGCGGATATTGCGACATTCAGTCTCATTTCCATACAAAATCAAAAGTTTTTAACATTACGATATTTTTGCTAAAAATGTAAAAAAACACCCCGTCTACTACACCAGGTTTCGAAATAGAGTTCAACTGGCAGGAGATTACTATTAAAAAAAACATCCAAAAAACTTTGTTTAACATTATTTCCAGTATAAGATAAAGTATTTGGCCATCATATAACATCATTTGTTTTCAAAATGGCGGCATTCTTGAATTCATGAATAAATCATGTTGAACTTAAGTGTATTATACACTACAAACATCTTGAAACTTCAAATGAAATCATTACTGCAGTAAATGAAGATACTTTTAAAAAGTTACAAGAGAGTAAAGGCGCTCGACTTACTTTGGGTGGTGAATATATCCACAAAGAACAAATTGACAATTTGTCAAGTTCATTTATTGCTGGAATGCAAGGTTGCAGACGAAGATCTCATTGCCAGGGAGTTTAAAATGCATGAGAAATGTTACAGAGATTACACGACCTGTTCGAAACAGAATACCAATTCTGCAAGTAATTTTACATCAAGCTATAACGAAAACGACGACGGCAAAAATAGATTGGAGTACAATCACTGTCAATCAAACTTCTGACTGAGGTATATGGACTCGAGGAAAAAGACTGTAGAATGCGGGGCAAAGTAAAGCAAATGCTTGTGAAACATTTTGGAGATGAACTCCCGTTTGTTACTGTTTCTACTAACGAGGGTCAAGATGTTATTAGCAAGAATGTTCTAACCAATACCAAGAGGGCTAGTTTCATGAAGCATAATAAGGATTTTGTTTTGAAGGAAGCCGCGAAATTGATGAAAGATGATGTCGAGTTGCTAATTCAGACGGCGCCAGAGTTACTATGGCCACCCACCGTAGTCGTAGAGTCTCTGCTGTCGGAACACAGACAACCGCCAGAAAGCCTGCGAATGTTTCTTACAACGTTACTACATTCCACAGATCACAGTCCTGACAATGAAGTCATCCGATACGTCGACTCTTTCTCAAGACATACTTTACGCTATGTCTAAAAGAAAGTTTCTTACTCGAAAGCACGTATTACTTGGAAATGGATTGCACAGCATATCACTGGCTTGAAGAAGCCTATTACTATCTTAGCAAGGCTAGGCCAGTCTTGTAACTACAACAAAATTCAAGAAATTCAAACTGCACAAGCAGAACTTGCTCAAGAAATGAGTTCTCTGCAACACCCCTTACCACTGATTCCAGTAGATTCTACTAGCAAGGTTAAAATCTTCTTCTGGTGGGATAACTTTGACTGCAACAAAGAAACAATCGAAGGTAGCGTACACACGTGCCATGGCGTTGCATTTCAAGAAGAGAGTGCTGAAAGCATGGAAAGAAATCAAGTATTCGAAGTGCCGGAATCAAAGACAAGGACTATTTCTGTAGTTCCGATTGATTTGCCAAAGAGAAAAGTAACACCCAGAAAGAGCCAGCGTCTTTTCACGGAACCTCCACATACAAGTACGATGACACTGATGCTCGGCGAATACTGTTGTGTTGGAACCTTTTACGGCAAGCTTACAGCGTTACTAGTCAATCAATGTCAAGATTCGTAGGTTGGATTACTCTAATATTTAGCAGAATTAACTCCAAGAGCACAAGGATAACATTCTTACCTCCATTCGCAATCCAATAATCGAGTACAGCACAGTGCTGGAATGCATCGTCCAGTCCCAGAAGTTAGCAAAGGCATCGAGTATGACGTACGCACACATAACAGTAGATGCTTGTGCAGCTGCAAAGTTCTACCACATACTGTGGAACAATCCGAAGGAATTTGATAAAGTTTTGATACATGTAGGTGACTTTCACGGGATGATGGAATTTTTTGCTGTCATTGGCAAAATAGTGCAAGGTAGCGGTTTTGAAGAAGTTGTGTAGCAAGCAGGTCTCTTTACGTCCGGAGGAATTAAAGGTGTTTTATCGGGAAAACATTACAATCGTAATTGGACGATTCATGAATGTCTTGCGGAGGCAATCGAGAGACTGTTTTGCGAAGCGCTAGTCAAAAGTTGTCCTGACGAATTGGAAACAGCGATTAAGGCGATCTTGACTTATATGGATTGCAAAGATGTCCCAAATGATTTCCCAAAGACCATTCATGCAGAGCCTACGAAGAAGAGTATATGAAGAAAAAGATGGAATGTCTTCAGGGTCACCGTGGGAAAACTGCGCAATTCTGGATGAGCTACTTGAATCTTATCGAAAGACTACACGAACCGCACTTCTCAGTAAACACGAATGATTTCCAACTAAGACTTCACTGTTGGAGAGAGTTAATCTCGTTCTGCTTTTCTACCAACAAGCAGAACTATGCACGTTATGGCGCATACTATTGACTTCAGTCGGAGCATTTGGACACGACTTACCCAGATGCACTGGAAGAGCTGGAGGACAAGGGATTATCGGTGTGCCGTAATGATCTAAACATTAGAGAAAGTATTGATGGTGCAGGAGAGCAGACATTTATGAAGAGCTCGAAAACATCAGGTACTTTTTCTCCATGTAATTGTATCCAAATAATATTATTTATACAGTTTTTATAATATGTACATCGGTATGCGGATATTATTGAGGGTTATGTTAACTATATTAGTCCATTCTCTTTATAGGTGGTATCAAGATCTTCACAACCCTAGATAGTGCGTACGAGAAGTGGGTTCTCACACGGCCATTCTAAGCTGAATATGTCGATGCACTTCTCAACCAAGCAGGTCTGAACAAGGTTCAAAATAATACGCCAAAGTGTTTACGTCATTCGCAAATAAGGAAATCGGAGGATAACGTCAAGACCATTATGAATGTGTTAAGGAATGACTTTATCGATCCTTTCAGCACTGACTTAGACAGTGATAAGTTGTACAATCTTGCCTCCGGCAGTTATTTACCTGATGACGTAGCAGAGAGCCTTTTGTCAGTTCAAGAGCGTGGGACATTGTCGAGAGACACATTCTTTGAGCGACTAAACTCAGAAAGTGCCAATGAAACCCTGTATTTCAGTCCTATTAAACGAGTTGAATGGAAAAGTTTTACCGACGTAAGTAAGAAGCTCAAAATCTCGGCGAAAGGTAAATCTAAGGAGATAACTGTTCAGCGGGACATTCTTAGTATTCTCGTTGCCAAGCCACAGCAACATAATGCCGCGATCAACATCAACAAAGCTCTGTGTTACCCCCTTGCACCAGTTCCACTATCGATGGCAACTTGCGATGGGATTAGATGAAAGACGGCTAAAAGCAAGTTATTCGATGCCGCGTTACCATCATTGATTGAAAACGACGCGCAATATTCCGACGATCAATATGCTTATAGAATCTATATTCTCGATATCGCAGCTATTATTCGTAGCTTGGTGAAGGTACCGAACACATTTAAAGATGTTGCCTTACGACAGTTGTCAGATATTCCAATGCGGTATAACATTGTTTACGTTGCATGTGATACCTACAAAGATCGATCCATAAAGAACAGTGAGCGACACCTTCGAGGCGATGGCGACAAGTTTGTTATTAGAAGTGCAAATGTGCGTGTACCAGCTGATTTTAAGAAGTTTCTCGGCAATGGAGACAACAAGGAGCGTCTTTTTGAGATAATCGAAGAAGTATGGGGTCAAAACAGGAACCAACTTGGACAGCGTGTTGTATACTTTGCTCGGGGGAACGCTTGCTTAATGATAACAGAACACGGTTCTTTCCGCGTTGAAGAACTTGAAACGGACCTAGAGGAAGCTGATACTAAGATTGCGTATTTGATTCAGCATGCGGTCCGCAACAGTGATGGCAAGTCAATAGCCTGTGTGGTACGATCAAGTTCCAGCGATGTTGACATTCCCATAATTTTACTTGGAATGGAGTCAATCAGCAACGTGGAAATCTACATTGACAACGGTTCTGGAAAGAGTCGCAAGCTCCTCCATTTGAACACGTGTAGTCTACTGTAACTAGTCAGCAAAAAAAAAGCATTAGTTGGTCTTCATGCATTTACTGGAAATGATTACGTGGCAAGCTTTCTACGTAAAGGTAAACCTCTCTGTTGGAAACAAGCGAACAAAGATCCAGAGTTCTTGGATATTTTCAGCCGTTTGGGGATGGAGATGCATGTACCAGCAGAGGTGTTTAGTGCCATGGAAACGTTTGCATGCTTCTTGTATGGAGAAAAGAAAATCGAACACGTTAACGAGGCAAGGTCAGCTATTTTCTGGAGAAAAATGAACAAAGAGCATAAGGCAGTTGAGCTTTCTCTCTTACCGCCGTGTAGCAGCAGTCTACGGAAGCACGTTACCCTAGCGAACTATGTGGCTAGACTTCGGAGAATGGCACAATATCCAATTATGGCATTAGAGGATCCCCAGTTCCATGGTTGGCTCTCTAGCTTGAACATAGATTGGATCTCAGAAGCATATCCTGACGACGTTGCCAAGTTAGTTGTCGAACGTGATGAAGGAAGTGACAAGGAAAGTGATGCGCCTGAAGATAGCTCATACAGCTGCAGTTCAGATGACGATGAGTAACACAGCTATAGGTACGTACTCTGACTTGAATTATTTAAGAAACCCATCAAAACTAATAGTGTTGCGTTACAGCTAATGTTACTGTTTATATCAAATTACAATGTTTGCATAAATCATGAACTGCTCATCTCCTACGTTACAGAATAGTTACACTGCATATCTACTTCGAAAACTGGTCCGGTAGACGTAGAGTTCTTTAATTCTTAGCAAAAATATCGAAATATTAAAAACTTTAGATTTTTCATGGAAATGAGGCTGAATGTCGCAATATCCGCAAATAACTCTTAAAAGCAGCCTTGTCAGACTGAATAACATCCGGATTCGTGTTCTACGCCAAAAACTGGTCTAGATAGTCCCACTCCCATAAATTACCCGCTCAGGTGATACCTACCTCACTCACCGCCTGGACTAAACTGTAATCAGATCGAAACAATTTTGTTCAGCCGCTAGGCTTTCCCGAGCATTGTATAAACTCATATGAGTCTATCACAACACGTGCAAGAAACCTGACAGAATTTCAATCCAATATACCGGTAAAAAGTTGATTCAGAATCAGGTTCTCTATCACGGCTGTTTGCGGTAAACGATTTCAATTTCATTTCGCTTTGTCTACTGTTGCTGCTGTTTTTGTTCCATCGCTTGTTGCTGAAGACAACAAGCTTCACAATTGTTCTGGCACTGTTTGTCTCGCGGGAGCCATGAACCCAAGTCACTATCATGGCAAAGATTTTTTGTTACCATCAAACTTTTTCCGACGGTCAGACTGACTTCGTTTTCACGCACGCAAAATGGGCTAGTATGTACGTTCCTATACGTTTTCTCGAAAAGAATAACATGCATTTGATTCACAAGAGAATTTGCGCTGTTAGTGTGTGACATAGAAAACACTGAAACAAGCAAACGGCGACATTAAATACACATCTGCTTTTAACTGTCACGTCCGTCTGCACCTTGTCGATTATAATTACAACTTTCCCGGCAAAAAACGTAGACATAATATTTTCACAAATTTCTGAGTTTCGTTTTATTTTTTATAAAATCTCGAGTCCATTAATATGAATCAATAAAAATGTCAAAAATGATAAAATGAGTATTTTCATCATCTAGAGTAACCTTAAACTTTGCAATGCACTCGCAAAATGTTGCGTGAACAACATATCGTTTCACGCATTTCATGACCGCGTTGGTCACATCTTTATGGTTGTTTTTAAAAATAGGATATTCGAGTTTTAAAGCTTCAAGTATAAAATATCATGCAACACTGTTATCATATTATAGTGGTCACACTTACTTCGCCCAGCCCTTCTAATATCCGAAGTGCTACAAAAGCATACACACTAAATCTTGCAGCCAAGGGTGTGAGCAGCGTCAAGACGGTTGTCCACAGCACTCCAAAACCAAATACTCGCTTAGCCCCATATTTCGCCGCTATCCAACCTCCAGGTAGTTGAGTGAAAATATAACCGTAGAAGAATGATCCTAGAATTATCCCTGTTAAAGGAATTATGTTTGGTTTAAATAAAACAGTCTTAATTTTGCCCCGAACATGTAAATTTACCAAACAACCTTTACAAGATAATACGAAAATGAAGAAATGACTCAAAGATTGATACACAGTAAAAGACAGTATGTACTGATCCGTGACACAAGAAAATTTACAAGTGTGTTAATTGGCATACACTGTAATCCTCACTTTTAGGGCAGAAAACGCCTGCACCTATTTCATAGGTGTATTTAACCGACTGTCTTAATTACTTCATTGCGTGGCTTTTTTGTGACTCAAATGTCAAGAAATACCACTGTGTCTGTTTATGCTTTTGAGGAAACTCCTTTTAAAGGCAAAATATTTTTATTTTGAGATTACTACTTATCAATAACAACTTTTGAATTGTAATATTTGTTAAATTTTTGATAACATGTTTTGGTTTCTGAAATGTTGAAGGACAAAATATATTGAAAAATATTCATGACGTCACAATTCTTTTCTGGGAAGAAATTTGCAAACATGTCCAATGCTAAGATCCATCTGCATTTGTATGCACACAGAAAAGTGTTCAAAAAATTTCATCCCGATTTAACTAATTGACAGTACTAAGTTTTATATATTCTACCCTGTTGTGACATCATTAAAGTAGACTTAATTATAAAGCAACAGGGTGGACGGCTAGTGCAAATAGGCATGTTGTGAGAAATTACATAACCAATATCAAAATTTGCTCAAAGGTTCCTATCCATAGGCCATATTACCACACCCATCTAATGGGCAAAACCATCATTGTGGTGGCAGTTTGGGCTGCCATAAAACTGTGGCTACACAAGCTAACCAACACCTCATGTATGTCAAATCACAAATGGTAAATATGGATTTTATAGTTGGGTAAGACTTTAGTTACTAGTTAGTTATATACAAATTTACAACAATGTAATGACTTCAGGTCCTTTCTACCTTGGGTATTTTGATCCCATTCAAATTCCCCATCATTGTTCTAAAAATATACACATAAACTGTATAAGGTGAGTGAAAAACCTGTTAGCTTTTATATTCAAATTATTACGGTAATTTGACAGCATGTCAAATCAAAGAGGTATTTACAATAAATTAATCTAAAACATAAATCCAATTTGCTGTGCAAGTTTAAATGCAGTAATTGTGCAAGAATTAATGAAACTGTAGAAATTTGCATGGAACCATTTCTGTAGCACACTTACCCACACCTGTTGGCTGCACAGAATTTGATGTGGTTCATGTTAGTTACATTCAATGTCATTGTCTGTCATGTTATATCATATGTCTTGCCATTTTTGTTAGATAATCTTGGCAAGTATATTTAGTAGCTGATGGACATTGTTAAATCATAATTATTAAAATCAGGCTATGAGTCAGACTATGTAGGTACTATATAGGGGTCTTACTCAAGTTGGAAACTTTTAAAACTAAAATTTCATAGTTGCTAAATCCAATGCAATGAGCGTTGGACAGGTGCATTTGACTGTGGCTTAACCCCGCTCCACCAGTCTAGTCCTGTCAATATTGATGTCTATAGATTGCGTAGATTGACCCAACCTATATGTACATTGACTCCAAATTGATGTGTGTTCGGTGTTGTTGAGTGTCTCAACCTAGCACTGCAGAAGGAAGTTTTGTCTACAAAATATTGTGCTCATAACATATGAATTTTCGAACGTTTTTGCACCCAGCACTTAGTCAGAAGTGCATATGTTATGAGCACAATATGCATATGTTATGATATGCATTTTTTAATGTTTTTGCACCCAGCACTTACTCGAAAGTGCATATGTTATGAGCACACTATGCATATGTTATGAGTGCAATATTTTGTTTACAAAATATTGTGCTCATAACATATGCATTTTTGATCTTTTTGCACCCAACACTTAGTGGACAAAAAATTTTGCACCTAGATTCTCCCTAAATCCCAGTATGCATGCCTAGAATTTTATGAGAAGGTCTTCCCTGTGCAACAAACTTTCCAGTCTGGCACACAATATGACTGTGTTGCTTGGTTTGATTCCCACCATGCTTGGGCAATTTTTTGAGCTTGCCCAATGTGGATAAATTAAAAGTGGGGTCCTTAAAAGACCACAAACATCAAGTTGTTAATATTTACAAATCTACTCACTAGTAATTATATAATAATTAAGTAAATAAACCAGGGATGATCATAAGATTTTTTCAAAACAAAAATCTTCTTAATTCTTACAATCATTACAAGAAGATTCAAGACAATATAAGAAGATTTTCAGCTGTGAAATAAGAATGTGATGATGTCACGTAATGATGCCATGTTTCAATATGAACAATCTGATCTACAGCTCATACTAAATGCTAAAATAAATGTTACATGTATAGGTTGGATGTCACATGTCACAAATCCACTTACAGCACAGTACTATCCCAGCCATTCACCAAAAAATTTAAATCTAACGTATTCTAAGAAAGTATGAGAAGAATTTTGATCCAAATTGAAATCTGCTTAAAATGATATAAGAAGAAATACTATATGAAGATTTTACATCCCTGAAATAAACCAATTGACTACCTGGTCTGAAGTAGAGCCATCATGGCTACATTCGTGACTGTTTGTTTGCGAGTTCCCATTCGTATACGTCGAGTTTACCATTGCAACTAAAGCAACACTGAGATTGACGCGCAGTGCGTAGACATTTGCAAAACCAAGTAATCCCAATATGAGTAAAACATGTCGCTTCCCAAAACAGTTTGCCCCTCGAGAAATAATCGAAACCGAGCTACTGGACAAATTCTCCCTTGAAACTTTGCCGTTATTCATTGCTTCCATTACTTGCGGAAGGGAGAACTTAAAAGCTAATGGTGGGCGAACCACTACCAAAATAATCGATACCGTCGATACTCACAATTCAAAAGATGGTATCGATATTTTTTTGAAATATCGATGTTTTCGATACCTGACCGGATATTACTAATATTTAATATTACATGAAGTTCCGCAATATTACATGAAATTTCGGCAATAAAACTGCGATTTTAAAAAATATATAGTTCTGATTTTCGTCAACGTCTAAATTTTTGCGAATGGAGTTTAATCCAAACATTTTGACATGAAATGACTGTACAAGCGGCCCTTGCTGGCAAGAAAAACAAGAAAAAAACCCGCTAAGGAGTGTGTTTTCAAAGTGTTCATACCTTCATCTGAAGACGATGAGATAATAATGCCAACAGGTAAGTGTAATATTGCTTGTTTTGTCGTAAAGTTGATCAAAACTATTTGTAATTCACTTGTTTTGTGCTTACCAACGAAAATGTGGACAAAAAAACACTAGACAGGCAAGTTTCTCTCAAGCAGCCAGAAGATTCGAACTTGCCTGATGACATGTGAGCAAATTTACATTCCAGGCCATTTACGTTTGAATTTTATCCAAAAACAATTCACCCATACACTCATACACTTTGTCTTCGACCATGTTTTTAATTCTTCACGCCTAACGTTGTCTATCAAATATGCTTGTTAATATATTAAAGTATACAACTCTATAGAGATTCAAGTTTACAAAATTCATATTCCCTATACACTCAGATTACAAAGATAACTATACTGAAAAGGTCCAAATAAACTATTTTGCTTTAATTCAGAATTTACATAATACCCAAAAAAACAAGATGGTGAAAAGAAAGCCAGTATCACAGCTGTAGTGACTTGAGCATGCATGTGCAAATATTCTTCATCAAGGTAATTAAAAAACACATATTTTGTTCACTTTTAAGTATGCCCTATTTTCTGAGGTACTTCAGATTGCACCATGAACAGTTTGTATGTATTTGTGAATGCACTACACATAGTGAAATAAGTACATGCAGATATGAAAGCTTTGAGCTGAGAGACTGATGCTGCATTCTCTATTTATTCCATCATGTGGTATAGCTATCACTTGCTCATCTCATTAATTTACAAGAAACTTGTTGCACATATAATTGTCAAATCCTCAATTCAAGTTTTCCCTGTTCACATGAACACATTATGTGCAATATGTTTCTCTAGGATAAAAAAGTCTCAGCTGGGATAAAAAGTTTGTTGCAAGTTGCTACTTTCAGCTACAATATTCTTCAGTTTAAGTTTGTTCTTGTAAAAAGAATACTTTTTTTCTCTTTTAGTTGCCAACAATTCTTTGGGACTATTCATTGACAAGCATGATCCAATCCTTTTAAGAAAGCTTGTGGAGTCTGTTATGCTCTAAAGCAGACTCAACAGTACTTTAGCAGATACAATTCCTAGCAGATAATCAGAACAGGATAGTGAGAACCATGCAGTGAAAATCAGTGACTGGAGTTAATATAAACAAAGCTCCACTTTTTAACATAATTAGGGACTGTTTACATGTATATAAATAGAATATAAGTATAAACTTATGCTTAACCAATATTGTTAATATGTTAAATGCAAAAGTTAATAAATAGTGTTTACAACACTACTATATGCTGCATACAGTAGTGTTGTATCAAAGGTCTAACTTGCAAAGAGCTAGCTAGCTTCTCGTCGTTTTGAAATCAGCTCTTTCATCTTTTCTTACTACTTTGAGATTTCAACAATTTTAAAACAAAGTTATAACCGATCATGTAATTGACCCATCAAAGTGATCAAGGGTAGAGGTCGGCAGGTCATGTCAATACATCGCTTGTATTTCTGCCTTGAAATAAACTCTGAATAAACTCTATCGTAAACTTTTCCACACCTAAAAACAACCACCTACCATTTATCTTTAAATTTTGAGCTCAAAACAGTGAAACCCTTCTTCAATTTTGTAAAATATGCATTTTTTCTCTTTCGAACACCGTTTTCCCTATACTTTTACCTGAAAATTCGAACGATGACACTTGCCAGACACTTGTCATCAAATATCGCGGGCACGTGGCTCAAGGGTGGCGGGGAGCATAGAGATTATAAAAGAATAGAGGCGGCAAAGAATTGAAGCTCGCTAATGGGGGGCAAATTTAAGACCCGGATGTAACATCTTGCACCTATTGGCTGTTGATCGACTGTTCACAACAACAGATTGAGAAAGCTGAGAAAAACTTTTTCCGATTTTTTCGCACTAAGAGTTTTTTCAATAAAAACTAAGGCGAAAATGTTAAAGATTAGCGCGGGATTGCCTTGAAAGGTTTGAATTTTGTGTTTTGAATACTGGATAAAATTGGGTATGTTTAATATTGAGTATTTGTTAGCGAAAATGCAATTTTTGTATTTGAAAAAACAGATGAACACGCTTGAAAAGTCGTTAAAGTTTAAATAGATCGCAGTATTGTGGTTGTACACCTTGTTGCACCTCTAAAACAATTTTGATAACTGCCTGAAGGCAAAAAAGTTCAATTTGTGTCCAGATGTGAGATATTTTGGCAGATATTTTGCAAACCCTCGCTGTGAAAAGCTGGTCAAAAACTAGTTGCTATGCGTTGCTAGGGAGAACCTAAGGTTGAAAATCTCTGATATAATGATATTTACACAAAAATCTCTGATATTTACACAAAAATCTGGCTGTGTGCACCTAAAATTACAAAAACTAAAAAGTAAAAACATGTTTTCCTAGTATAGTCAGTATCTGTGTGCATACTGGTCATAAAAACAAGCAAAAAGACAAAAACAGTATGTTTTTCATCGCTATACATCCGGGACTTAAATTTGCCCCCCATTAGATTTGTTCAATTTGTCCTGCGATTCGTCCCCAGATGCCGCCTCTATTCTTTTATAATCTCTATGGCGGGGAGTGGGTGGTCATCACTGATCTCAAAAATATGGCGGACTATATTGCACTACAATATTTTGTATTTTTGCAAAAAGATTTGGCAACTTCCACAACCAACGAAGGGTGGTCATTTCTGATCTCAGGAATATGGAGGACTATCAGGAGTAGCAAACACTTAAGGCATCCAAAAAGACGAGAAATAAGACGAAAACGACTGCCACAAGACTCTTGAAGAGAGATTAATTCGGGGAAAATACAGAGAAGCGCCAAGAATTGACTATGGCGTGAAACACAAGGCAAGTTTGTTGATAATGCGTATTCATACTTGTGTTTTAATGTTTTATAAAGGCCGGCGTAGCCGTACTCATCCAGTCTATTCACTGTTTAAATTCCAGAGTAAGTTTATGTTTTGTAAATGCAAGACTGTCTTCTTATTACTAATGTAATTAATAGGTCGTATTTTATACCAAATTTAAGCTTACATTAGGCGTAATAACATACTGATGACAAATGTTGTGCCATTTAAAAAAATTGTCAATAAAACAAGGATTAAAAACTGATATTTTGTCATTTTGAAAAAATATACAGAAAGAATAACAATTGCCGTGTTGTTATGACAACAACCTATATACCAGTACTTCATGTAATTCCGAAAATATGGTTGCATGCTCTTAGTGGCAAGGGGTTACTGCATGCATGTATTTCTAGTGCTATTTCTGATATAGAATCCAACACCCCCACCAGACCTATTTCGGTTTTTTGCAATCCAAGTATAGCCGTCAATCGAAATGAGGTCTATTGGGACGTCAGAGTCAAGTCTTGTTTCGTTTATACCTAGCACATCAAGTTCCTGATTATGTATGTATATTCTTAATCATCAATATGCTTAATTAGGCTGGTAATATTAAGATTTGCTATTTTGAAACCCCGAGCCTTTGGGATAAAAAGCAACTTCTCCTTTGCACTGATGATATCCTACATATGATTCCGATTTGATACGGTTTTGACTTGACAGTTGTAATTCAGTAACGTAATATTTCTTATGAAAATTCTTTCTTTCATGTCTTAAATATATCTCTAATTTTTTCTGCCACACTATAAAAATGGTCAGATTGGGCATGCATAGTTAATATCTGGCTCATTATCCATTATTTTCAAGAATTCAAATTAGTAAAAAATGTAACCTTACTTAAGTTGCGTCGACCGGGAATCGAACCCAGATCAACTGTTTGGAAGGCAACAATGCTAACCGTTACACCACCAACGCACTTTCTTGGCGCTGTCATTCCAAATTTTCGTTATATTAATAAGATCAAGAAGTATAATGTGGGGCCGAAATTTGAAAATTATAGGAAAAATTTTTTCATTGAAATTAAATTTTCACGCCAGCAGTATAAAATCTTTACTTGTACAACGATATTCTGCAAATGCTTTATCGTTAGTGTCGCCGAGCTGTCTAAGGCGCTTGTTTAAGGCACCAGTCATTTCGAAGGCGTGGTTTCGAATCCCATCTGTGTCAAGCTTTTTACTGTTTGCACATATATTGTAAATTACAAAGATAATGGGGTTGATTGAACAAAAAATTGGTGCATCATGCAAAAATATTTCACGCCAAATATTTCGAACACAAACTTTTCTACATACGTTAAAGACGTGCAAATATTTCCAACATTAAAAATACCACAAAATGCCATAAAAATTGAAATTTCGTTTTTTCGGTGTAAAAAACAGAATGTATGATTGCGGGAATCAATCCCAGTAAATTAGGAATTAAAAGTAGGCACCATCATACTTAAACTGTATAAATGTATATTTTAGTACAACAAAGAATGTTTAGATTATATGCATTACTGTGTAATTCATGGGAAAAACGATATAGATGAACACAAAAGTTGCCATGGCTCTGTATGTGTTTTTATGATGAGGGACTAGCTCACATGGTTGAGCGTGCGTTTTGCATGCACGAGCTAGTGGATAGATGCCTGCATTCTTTACAAAAAATTATTTCCATAGTATGTGCTTTTTATACAATATATGGGGGGGTTGTGCTATATATATGGAAGTTAAACATGTTACAGCTCCTGTATTTCTGTATTACCATCGGCAAGATATTAAATGCACTTGCCGATACCATGTGTGGTCCCTTTCGCTTATTTTATTTTAACGACAGCTTAGCATTGGGTGTAGTCCCTTTGCTAATTTGCATTGCGCAAGAGCTCAGCAACTGGGCGTAATCCTTTTTCTAATTTGAATTTTGCAACGGCTTCACAATTGGTTGTTGTCCTTTTGCTAATTTTAATGTGGCGATAGCTTGGCATTAGGTGCAGTCCCTTTGATTATTTACATTGTGCAACAACTTAGCAATAGGGTGCAGTCTTTTTGCTAATTTGAATCCGGCGACAGGTTAACAATTTGGTGTGTGCCCTTTGCTGTGTTTAATGTGGCGACAGCTTGACAATTGGGTGTGGTCCCTTTGCTAATTATGTTTTAGCGACAGCTTAGTGCATGAGCATTTGGATGTAGTTCCTGTGTTAAATTTATTGTGGCGACAGCTGAGCAATTGGTTTGTATCCGTTGCGCTGTTATCTGTTACGTTATTGATTTGAAGTTACCGTGTGGAGGTGGTTAGTGGGTGAGTTAGTTACTTGAAGTGGTGAATTTCAGGCAAATATCACTTTGGTGGTCAGGCCCTTGCTGTACAAATTCACATGACTCGGTCCTGAATCCAAGTAACACAAATGCCCAGGATTTAACTGACCACGTTTGCACTAACCATCCAGCGGGTAAGTATGGTGACGATTGATATTGAATGAGGTTCCGTAGCAACCAAAGTTAATATTTTAGAAACCGGCGCGCAATCTGGGTGACCCTCCTGCTGAGCTGGATATATAAGAGCATCAGTCGTTCAGTGGGAGCATTCGCTAGCTAATAAAGCCAGCTGCAGCAATTTGCGGGGAATAGAGTCAGAATTTTTTTTTAGTGACTGACATATAGCCTAACTTTGTGCCTTAACTTCCATCGAAATTAGTTCGGTGTGATAAGGTATACAGACGTTTCGGTGGTACAGATTCATATGACCCGGACCTGAATAGTCAGGTAAGTACCACAAATGCTCAAACTTTTAACGATCCACAGATTGCATATTGTCACTAACATCTAAGTGAAGCAGCAAATTCAATAGGCCTTGTCAATTTCACAGAACTCTTTCAATGCAATTGGAATAAAATCCCCCCCCCCCTCCTAAGTTTTCCATTGAATTTTCCCTTCGTAATATAATTGTTAATAGATCTGTAGAAATACATTTTTATGTTGGCACTGGGGAAATACACGCCTTATAACAAATAGGCTAGATAGCAAGTCTGATACCAGCAGATTTTTTTCTGCAGAACACGCTTCCAGTTTAGTGCCAGGCGGTAACGCAACATTGACTAAGGAGTAAAGAAGCAGTTCCTTAGGTTGTGATGCTATTTTTCTACAATAGTGAATGAGTGTTGGAATAGTATTCAAACCATTCTCCAAGCCAGCAAACAGTTGCAAACTTTCGTTTCCGTCGGGTAGTACGTTTGGTTCAGACGAACTTCCCGCTTGTTCACTGACTTGTGAAACTTTTGTTCACTTTAAAGGACAAGCACGTTGTTCAGCCGCTCTTTTCTTATAGTGAATGTCAAACATTTTATAATTTTTTGTCTAAACACTCAATAAAAACAATACATGGATCGCGTATCATAGAAATAAACAAAAGAGTTTATTCACTTCATGTATGATTTATGGTAATTCCCGCGTGATTTTTTGAAATTTTTCACTCTGGTCGGTGAGCTTCAGTAAGTCAATTTAAATGGCAAAGCGAGTACACGAAAAGGTGAGCAAACTGTCAGATTTCACGATCTCCGTATAGACGTTTGCTCCCTTGACATATAGCTACGACATGCCATTTTATAAAACTTAAAAAATCTTTCCATTTTCTACACGTATACTTCTTGTTGGATAGAAAACAATTGACAGTGATGTTTTAATACAGGCAGCTGATTTTTGTACGTAAATGTCAAGAAAAGTACAATTTGAATTTTTATGAAAGAAACGCATTTTATGAAGTCGCGATAACACCGGATAATGGTGACCCAGAATCGTATATTTTTATAGGAAGTACTCAAAGTACATTGCACTTTCAAAATACATTTGGGCCCTAAAGGATGGCAATATTTGGGCCCTAAAGGGTAAACAGATTGTAGTGGTAAGTTTTTGAGGTATTTTGCACGACTATTCATTTCGCTCTGTCTATATATGTCTACTGTACTGGACAGTCAACCTTATTCCAATAGACTGGGGCACGTCATTGGAACTCGCTTTCACGAGACATTAGAGTTATAAGTGTTTTTAAGTCTTTTAAAAATGTACTATTTAAGTATTTGCAAAGTACAGATGTTGGCAATCATATTTTAACGGTATATATAGTATCATACAATTTTAGATACTTTATAGTGTACTTACTGTTCATCCTATTTACACCAGACGTTTTTACAACTGAAGAGATAATATTTTACAGTATAAAATAAAGTTATTATTATTATTGTTTTTCGCAAACCAAATAAACATGTTTATATTCCCAATCTACATTGGCTGTGCACACTCGTTTTCGAAATTTAATTTTCTACCTTTAAATGATATAATTTCGACTGCACTGGAAAACATCCCTATATATGCATTCAGGGCACAACTACTTGAGAATTTTGATTGAAAAAGCCGAAAGCGTACTTAACGGTATGAGATTGGAATCTCATTTTTTCTAAAAATAGCGACTAAATCAGTAAAACACCAAGAATTTTGGCCTTTCGTCTACACTTTCGGACTTGCAACCTTTTGAAGGAGACGTTGTAAAATTATTAGAAAATATTAATTTTCCAGACACAAAAACATTTTCAAGATACTTCGTGCGCAATTTAGCTCAGCTTGTTAAAGACACAACCCCTGCCCTGTTTACTCTACATTATAAGCACCCAAACAATCCATTTCAATGAAAAATTCGTACATTCAGGTGTTGTGCGAAGTAGAGGGTGATTTCAGTTTTGTTCAGTTTATACACCAAGTATATAATGTATTTTGGGCGAATTTTTTGATAAATAATAAATAAATAAACACTATATTCGCATTTCATAACGTATAATCGTCCCCGGTACTGTAAACAAGAAAAAAATATGACAAGTGCCAGCATTAACACATCTGTTTACTCTAATCAGGCGGCATGATGCGATGAGATTCAAGGAACCGTACATAATTATGTTTGTGTCAATTTAAGTGTCGTCTAAATTATGTTGAGTATATTATCGTAACATACTGTGTCATCATATTGGCTTGATGATCTGATTTGATCATCGCGAACTTGACCATTCTCCATTCTCTGAGGATTTGCACAATCTATTAAAAGTAAAAGAAATGTGACCAGATCCTGCTGCATGAGCACCCCATTTTATTATTTGCAAAATTTAGAACAAGGAGTGGATTCACCCAACCTAAGCAGTTTGGTAAAAACAGTTGTATCATTATAAAATACTATGTAAAAATCAGTAGCGGCGCCAGCGCGATAAGTGAGGGGGACATATTCATATATTCGTGTTCTGCACAATTAATTTCTTTTGAAATCGAATCGACTTCAAAAGAAATTAATTGTGCAGAACACGAATATATGAATATGTCCCCCTCACTTATCGCGCTGGCGCCGCTACTGGTAAAAATCAATGTTGAGAAGTTGAAGATTTAAAGTGGATTGGCGCATTGTGAGAAACTGACACGTCGTGCCGGCCAATTTTCAGACTGAATATATATATATATATATATATATATATATATATATATATATATATATATATATATATATATATATATATATATATATATACCCCAAAAACTATTGAAAATGATCTATTGTTACAATTTCTATGCCTAGCACTAAATTGAACTAATTTTTAACAAGTGTTAGAGCATTCAAATGTTAACAATAGGGGATTTCAATAGTTTCTGGGGTTTTTTGGGACACCCTGTTCAAGTAATACTAATTAAAATCCTATACTGATGAAATAGATGAGTGAATTAAAACAATATACATTGTTCTGTAAATAGCAATAGAGTACTCAAACACAAATTATTCTTCCTACGCAGCCATTCATTAACTTGTCACCACGAGTTTGAATTTCAAATGCTTCAATGTATTTACGCTCTGAATGTTGTGGTACATTACCATGCAAATCCTCCAATTGTTTCTAATTCAATTAATGCGAGCAAAATTACCTTCAGAAGATTTTGTGCAGTTTTATATACATTTTGTATCAGGGCGGTAATCGAATGCAATACCTGCGTTCTACCATTCCTTTCCTCAATACCTAAAATCAGAGCTGATACGTTTGGAGAAAAGAGCACTTTTCATCGTCATTCCAGGAGAGGATTATGAAACAGCCACAAATAAATTAGAAGTAAAACCACTGCAAATTCATCACGAACATTTGATGAACAATTGATGAACTTTTCGAAGCTGCTATCTTTGACCCATTGCATAAAATGTATCAAAGCATCGCAAATTATTACCACGTGAAGTAGTATATCACTTAAATTTGCCTCCCCGGCCCATCTTGCCAAGTTTGTCTTATAATTATGTCTAATTATTAATTATTTTACATAATGACCAATATTACGCGTTTTCGCTAATTCTGATTTCTGAACAATTTATAAGATTATAGTTTTGGACAGAGAGAAACAAAATAATATAATAGGCTTTATGTTCTCGGACATATTGAAGCGACATGTTACTTTCGGCTAATTTTGAGATGGGTCCGACTATACTTCGAGTGTGACATTACAGAAATAATTAAATAAAACTTGATAGAAATGTCCAAGCATCTTGAATTAATTTAAAGTTTTCAAGTCGATAGATTGGTGTTCGAAAACATCTTAGTCTAATAGATACCTAAAAAGCCAGGAATTTTGTTAAATAAAGCCCTGTGTGTCATGGGGGTCTTTTTATGGGATCAATGCATGAATTAATCGCCCTTCTGGGTTGTGAAGTACTTCTGATTTGCCTCCGTGCAACACTGACTAACAGCGTTGGAGAATGAAGCGGACTTCGACAAAAATAAATTCAAGGTAATGATCTTTACTAAATTGAAAGCGCGCATCGTACGAGGCCAACTATAACAGACAGGTTTTTAGCGGGTGAATCAATATGTCTACAAAGTTTGTCTCCCACTCTCTCTCTCTCAATAATATAATAGGCAATAGCAATTAATATCGTTAATTAAAATGCCGAACATTCATTTTATTAAATTTATGATTTCATTTGAAGACACTGCTTAGAACTTTTTGCTTACATCTATAACTTCCATGTCGAATACTGCCTTGTTCGTCAGCTCTTTTAAAAATTAAAGTAACCTTTCTTGTGACTGTTGATTGCTTAAAGTAAAGAAATTATAGTCTTAGTACTAGACAATATCTTGCTGTCTTCCAATAATAATGCTTTCATGTGGATATGCAATAAAAAAATATGATTAGCCGAAATGCTAAACAGACCGCCAGCTGCTAAAGTAGGGCTTTTATAATTAAACCATGCCAGCACAACTCTAAACTTACTTGTAAACTCATCCGCTAACTATTCATAAAAAAATATCGCAGTTGAGCAGAAGTCATTTAAGATCGGTCGAGGGCAAATCATTTACGATTTTGTGCCACTTCTCCTCATGTTGAAAGGTTTGTATAACTGCAGTCTCTAATTGATATCTTTGTACTGTGCGATGTATTCTTACGCAATCGATACAAGCATAATCCCTTTTTTTCTTCGGTTTGCGCGGTTATATATGATGCGTTTATATTATCCTGGTTGACCAGGCAAGTTGACTAGCCTGTCTCATGTAAACACCCTCTAAATCATTGCATGGTGTACCAGTCAGAATTGGTGTGTTTGAATTAGCATTATTTTTCCTCTTAAGGCTGAGGCGCTTTATTATGTTAGTCAAGCAAGTCAGTGAAGCATGTGAATGCAATTATGCCTTCAAATGCCTGGCAAGCTAAAAAAGCACTTAACACGTAATCAACTGTAATGTCTGCGAATTGTAAAATTTGACTTCGCTTGATGGGTTCGCAAATCATTTTGCGATCGTTGTGGCGACCTGTCAAGCACCTCGAGATAGTTGGTCATGATTCTACGATGGGAGCCACTGCACCCCAGTCGATTGCAACGGTGACGAAAACTAAAGAACTCACGCGGACTAGTGCATGCACCGGTATTCTATGAGCGGCAGATCACAAAAGCGCTCCGGGACCATTGTGGGTCGATACGATTACTACTTTTGCGGCAAACAAAGTTTACGTCTCATTTGTGCTGACTGACGAATGATAATTATAGAGAACCGGTTTTAGTAAGCTCCAATCGCGCAAATTTGACGCTTCGGTATTCAGTGATCGAGACAATGGTCCCTCTGTTAACCGTAGAAGACGACGACTCGATCACATTGTGGGGATTCTAAGTTTTCAGGCAACATGTCGGACAACTCATTAAACTTTTTGGCCAAAAACTGCGTCACTAATTTGGGTGGAATAGGAGGGCGTCCTGGCTTAAGAGTAAGCGCAGACGATATTCCAGTCGCAGGCTGAAACTGAGGGGTCCGGTGACAAGCTGCGGCAGCAGCAGATTATGATCTTTTGCGGTAGAAATAGTTAACAGTTTACTGTTTTCTCTATGGGGCTATAGACTGGCCAGCTGTGTTTGTAATAGCACCAATTGCACGAACAAAAAGAGGAGCTACGATAAATCTTGCAAAACTTCGTACCCGTTAAAACTTCACACCAGAGCAACTATGAAGCATATAGCTAAGAAGCAGAGATATCGAGTAAATAAGTTTGTTAAAATTGGGAAGTAAAATATTATCATGAAGTTATCAATAAAGATCAAAGTATTCCAGAAGCTACGTGGAAACACATAAACCAATTGTTGTTGGTAAGGGGTCAAAAACAACTCAGATACAACGTATAAAAGTGGATTATCTGTATTATCACAAAATGAAGACATTGGAGATGCATTTAATACGTATTGTGTTGAAATGGGCGAAAATCTCTCAAGTCAGATTCCACAAACAAATGTTTGCATCGATGGGTTTATTAAACCAATTTCGGTCCACTTTGAACTAAATATTTGGTGGCTAATGATGTTAAAAAGTTTATTGGGAAACTCGATGCCTCAAAGTCCTGTGGTTTGGATAAAATACCTGATAATCTTTTAAAAGATTGTAACGAGATAATCGCACCATATTTAACTGCTCTATTCCTACGGCTATTTCCAGATGACAGGAAAATGGCCAAGGTGCACCAATTTTTAAAGCCAGTTCCAAGGAAGATTGCGACAATTACAGGCCAGTTTCCATTTTGCTAAAGTAGCCAAAATATTTGGAAAATTAATTTGGTCAGCTTAATAAATATTTGGTTAATCAAAATGTATTAACCAAATATCAGTCAGGCTTCAGGGAGGGGCATTCAACTTCGTCGTCTTTGTTAAGTACTACAATTCCTGGTTACTAAATATAGACTCAGAAAAGATAAGCGGAGTAATCTTTCTTGACCACAAAGAAGACCTCAAAGAAGCATTTGACACTGTTGACTGCAGTATACTGTTGGGAAAACTAATCGGAAACATGTTTGTTAGATAAACAACATTATATCCTCTATAAAATTTAAATGTAATAGGTGTGGTGTTCCTCAAGAGTTGAACTTAGGTCCCCTCCTTTTCTTAATATATTTAAACGACTTACCGCGATGTCTAAGAATATCTACGCCAGCAATAAAGAGGCCCTGTTAGGGGGGTCTTGAATATACCTTATACCTATTATTAAGAGGTCATTTATACCTTATACCTAAAATGGCAGACACATTTATACCCAAAAGTACCCCAGCAACTCTTGTTTTCTTTTAGTTGCGTTGTACACTATTTCACCCCTTGCAAAAGCATTTACCGGGTTGTTTTCATTCTTTGGACATCACCTGTGACACCTGTGAATTTAGAGAGTCATTTTGCTCCAAGTTTTTAGCGTAGAAGCGAGAATGTGACAGTTTAATTGCAACTATAATCCGAAAAGCGTGAAGCAGTAACACCTACTTTTAGCAGATTTTATATTCTCTCAAATACCGCCGGAACTTCAAACTCTGCAAATTCAGGCTGAGGCTGTCGAGATATTAGAAGCGATCGGTATTGGTAACTATTGACAAATAAATGCTCCCAAATGCCTCGAATAGCTGACACAAAATGTCTTTTGGTCAGTTTTTGTTATACCTAAAAGTATAACGCCAGTGATCATTTATACTTTATACCCAAAAGTCTATCGTTATTTATACTTTATAACTAAAATACTTTGGGTAAATATACCTTATACCTAAAACCCCTAACAGGGCTTCAATAAAGCAAATACTTGTAAATTCATTTATTGATAGGCCGCCGTGTTAAAATAGCGGTAAATAATGATAATAATAATTGATTTATATGGTTCTACTACTGTAGGCTGATTGATTTACTTCACCTGCTCTCTCTTCGGTCGCCGGCAGCCGGGCTGCTACTACCCTCGCCCCCAAGCTCCGGCACTATGTTACCCTAGCCTTCATTATTGCAAGTCAAACGGCATTTAAGTAATATGAAGGCGGGGGAATATCATTCACAGCACGGGAGAAGCATATTTACCATTTCCTTACACTTTTTGCTGTTCAGTTTCATGATGTTCTTGACCGTCCTTGTTTCAATTGCATTAAGGTCCGATTGTGGGACTAATCGAAATGCTCATTAATCGTTAAGGACTCCGATATTGTTACCTCATCTACATTTTTCCAATGTGAGGTGCCAAAGGGTGTTAATTCAAAATCGTTAATCTGAAAGAAAGTTGCATATCTATGATATAAGCGACTCGCATCGCGTAAGCTTATTTATGATTAAAAATACGATTCAGAATAATATTGACAGTTCTAATTGCACATTAGTGAAGAGTGACTCGACATCAAAAGAAACAAATTGGCAGCCTATAATTTTGAAAAAGTGTTGTGGAATGTTATAAAATACTATACTCGGCCTCAAATGAGTCAGAAAGGGAAAATTCGTTTTGAACAAGTTTAAGAAGAGAACTTATTCACGTTATAATGAAACCATTTTGAGATCATGTCAGTAGCTGAAGATGTCTGGGATCAAGTTTCGAGACTCAACAACTTCAAAAAAGATGTATGTACAAGATTAAGTAGAAGCCAATTCAGAATACTCAATGAACTTATTGAAGCCTTTTTTAATCCTTAAGCTAGACAAGGGTGATGGTATAGTTGTTAAAAACGGAGCGATTTTATTTCATCAGTCAAGTCACTATTTACTAATCTTTCTAAATTTAAGAAATTAACCTCAGACATGACACCTTCTAGATTATCCTCCTTAAAAGACATTGGCAACGAAAATTTTTATTTCTTATGTCCATTAAACTTACCTACGGAATACTTAATTTTTAGTTTTTGTGCGTTTGTCGCGTTTAGGTCTTGCGAATAATTGTGAAAATGTTAAACAGTCGTCCGCCATTTTGAAAAAAATGCGCGTATGCTAATTTATGCTTGCATACATTTGTGACGACATGAGATGGGTTCGGGAAATCAGACAATATTGATTATTATTGACTTCACAACTTGTGGCATGAATATTTCGCTGAAATGAAAAATAACGGGGAAATCGAATTGGATAATTGTACAACAGCTCTACCCCATTGTCTTGCGGTCATACTTTTAAAAATATTTGCAATAAACGCGCGTATTTCATCTGTTAAAACCCTTTCCTGTCATTAGACTCTTCAATAAACGATGACTTTGCCGTGGCATAGCTCGGTTCTTACGCAACGCAAAAGAAAACAAATACCAGCATTCGAATCAGCATTTAAAGCTTTATCAAAATGTTTTTTTAATTTGGCTTTTTATACAGTGTAATGCAGCCGATGTACGGCCGTTTAGACTATATGAAATGTGATATATTGTAAAATATCGGTAAATTTCATTGTCTGAATAAACATACATTGTAAACAGTTACATTTCATTAAAAATATCTCCGCTTTTTCCACGGTTTGGCTCTTTGCAATTGTACCAGCAGAATCGCTTCGAAAAGTTTTTTTAAAGAGCTATATTTCACAACTATATGCACTCAATTCACTGCGAATAGCGTGAGAATAGTGTCAATAGCGTGTTCGTACGGAAATTCCCGACAGTATAAAAGTGCTTGTAAATAAGCTTCTATTTCATGTGTTCAATCGAAATTTTCAGTACAAAAGCACTTGAATATAAGCTTTACTTCTTCACTAACAACAACCATTGCATGGAAGAATCGGTGTAATTTTGAAATGATACAAGTTAATGAGGGTAAGTTTTAACAAATTTTAAATATATTCGCAAGTATAGCGTTTGACAATAATCTTACGAAAACTTGCTCCCAGACACGGACCAGTGTCGGACCAGTGTTGCAATAGCATGTATTACAAATGACATGTTGTATTGCGGGAATACTTATGTACATATTCTTTACATATTCAATCATGAAAAATTTATAGTACAATGTTGGCGACAAATACTGCATGTAATTGTATCGCGCGGTTTGCACTTTGTACTCGTCGTACTCGAGCGCCTTCTTGTGGCAACAAAAACATTCAACAGCCTTTGTGGATAATGGACAACGACCGCATTTACACCAACTAAGATCTAAAAGGCGCCAGTCATTTGCTCTTTTGCCTCTTTCAAGCTCGTGGTCAACATCCTCGTCAGATGATGTTGTAACATCACTTTGATCAGTATCATTGTCGTCGCTAGCATCGCCTGTTTTCGTCGACGGCTCCGGCTCAAATTGATGGGGTAATATCTCTCCTGCCTGTAATATCTCTCCTGTTTTGATGGTTCATCTCTTGTTCCCATATTAGCTAATATCATTATCACAGAATTTGAAGAAAATATTTGTAATTTCTCGTTGAATTTTAACGCAATTTCACATATAGGTTCTGGGGCACATCGAATACAGCCAGAAATTAAATCTTCGAGCCTGATGTTATTTGGGGTTGACTACCTCACGGGCGTTCTTTGTGGGTGACGTCAATAGTTTTGGCATGCGGTTGTTCACACAAATTCGTTATTTCTTCGTAAATAATCGTAGCGTGCTCGTATTGGGATGGCAAAACGGTGTCACAGTGATATGGGTACCTTCGTGTTTTTTGTATCCCCATACTCATATCACTAGCAAAGTAGCAAATATGTCACAGTGGACTTGGACGTAAGCGTTCTGTTTTGCTATATTAAACTTTACTAGCAAAATGTAGTATATTTAAGACTATTCCCACTCACTAGGACTGTATCTACTTCACCAAATTTAGCAAAAGCGCGAGCCCGAAGGGCGAGTAATGATTGTCGTGCTACGTTCTGGTGAAGTAGATACAGTCCCAGTGAGTGAGAATAGTCCCAATACGAACACGTTGCGATTATTAACGAAGAAATAACAAATTGTATAAACAACCGCATGCCAAATGTATGACGTCACCCACAAAGAACGCCCGTGAGGTAGTCAATCCCGATGAATTTTTCCTATTCTCATTCTTAACTGCTGTCACCATGTTTTCACGGATAAGTGTGTTAATTCTGTTTTGTAGTCGTTCGTTATCTCCTTTCCGAATACTTTTGTGACGTATTAAGCACAAATTTTTCACTGAAGGAGCCATATATGGGGATCTCGCTTAGATAGTTTAACTTTAATCAATAGAAAACCAAATTATTGAATACAGAGGTGAAGATATTATTCAATAATGCAACAGTCCATCCGACTCTAATCTTGTGCCTCCAGTTCTCGTTTCATTGCAAACTTCTGATGCTCTTGCGTCTCTAAAGTAGACAGCAACCCGTGTGGTTACAATGATTGCCAAATGATCGGTTTTTACAAACTCTTTAAAAACTTTCATCTTCTGCAACAATGATCCTGGCATTTGATTCCAACTAAAGGATTTTCTCCACACTCTGATTAGTGATTTATCAGTTCACTTTCATGATAGATAGGATTAGGGGGATGATACAATGAGGCAACATAGTACTTGCTGTTTACTGTCTTAATTTTACACCAAATACATTCTAAATTATTTTGAAAGTTCAGAAGTTTACATTCCCAATCATTTCGATGAATTATAGCAACACCTCCTCCTTTCCGAGAAGCACCTCGATCTTTTCTTACAATACTCTAATTTTTAGGACATATTTGACTTGAAGGTATCTTATTACTTAACCATGTTTCTGATACGAAGCAAAATGTCGATTTCCCATGTGGAAAGTTCAATTTCCAACGCAGACGCAGCTTGAGGTTTAGCAAGAGAACATTTGTTTATAACCATACACACACATATCCTTTTCAGTTGTTAATTTAAATATAAATCAGTTTGATTCTTGGAAGCGATATGGCAATACAATTCAAGATGGCGCGGGCAAATGTTTAATGTTGTCAAAAAGAAGTTGTATTTGCTCGTGGACACTAACATATGATTACGTAAGTTTATAAATTCAGAGTACTTTAGGAAACGTGCTTTCAATTAAGGGTAAAATATATGTTGCCATTTCCCTTTACGCTGAATTTCTCGGATTTTAAAAGTTGTTGAGATACGCAGGTGTTATTGAAACCGTTGTAAAAGTGCATATTTGAGATTTTAGAGCCAAACCGGATGTTCTTTTGCGAGCAATATTTGCAATATTGCGATGCAATGTTGCAATATTGATCTGCAAATTGCTCGAAGGAATTTGCAATCATAATTGTAAACATATACTCGCTTTCCAATCGGCTTACTGGCGAAATGGCGTTTAGAACTTATTTAAAAGTTAAATATACATATATTGCAGACTTGTGGAACAAATTTACCTTCAATTTTGTAATAAACATTAAAAACTAGAGTAAAGTTTGACCAATGTGCTCCGAGCAACTTGCACATCAATATTGCAACATTGCATCGCAATGTTGCAATATTGCCCACAAAAGAGCATCCGGTTTGGCTTTAAGTGGAAGTGAGTATTTTGTCGTCGATGAACATATTGTTTTTACAGGTGTCCCTCATTGCTGCCACATCAATACTGTATACGGGTTTCAAGCATTCCTCTCCGTCAACTAAACATATTTACTAAGACTAGCTATATGATAAAGAATACGATGCTAATATCATCCGTGTTGATATTCTTTGCCTCCTTCATCGCCGTTGGTCAATGCAGGGAAATCAAAAAATACTTCACAAAAGTGCCAAGTAACGGTAAGTCGATCAAAGGTGCTGTTAAGAAAACGCCATGGATTATTTTAGCAAAGGTACTATATCTGTATTGTTAAGTTTTAATTAACATAATCCTTTACCGGCCGATAGTTTCAGCAAATATAAGACTAAAATAATTCCGAATAAAGTGTGCATAATTAGACTTTACACAATTAAATACTGTTATTTCGAGTCATTTGACTCATCTTCAGCAGAAATTTTGCAAGTATGGCGTTAACTATAAGCGCGCTTAATTAACATCTCTCGTGCATTTGTAGCTACACATCGCTAGCCATTGTTGATAGAGGCAGATTTAGGATCTTAGGTTAAGCTTTAGCTATTTCAAAAAAAGGATAGATTTGACAACAGAAAATGATAAGGAAATTTTATAAAGGATCTTGTTTCAAACAAGCTACTTTGATCTGATTATATGATCTTTTTAATTTAGCTCCGACTGCGCGTGTTCTAAGTTGTGAAATTACCCACACTTTACCAGTCTCTTTTACTGAGCATTCTTGCAAAAATGGGACGGATGATCAATTACATCGTATTCATTTCTTGAAACGAATGGTGCTGCCACAATTTAAAACTGGCAGGAGCAGTCTTATTTCCCACATTTAACACTGCATATTGAATGTAATATTCACACCAGAAATTTTAACTGCAACAAAACTAAAAAAATATTGAAAGGGAGTAAAAAATACCGTTGAAGTACAGCTATCTCTCGGTATACTGCCTCTGTCCCTGCCGTTAGATGAAAACTGTCGTCTTTATTAAGTGTAGTAAAGTAGTCAACGCAATTTTTCAACAAAAACAAAATGATAGCTTAAAATTTACAAAACAAGTGTATATTTGCAGGCATTGAATGGCGTTAGATCGGCCTGAATTAGTGACTTAAAATGTCTTTACATTGCAAATGTTCTTTAGACACATAGCTCGCCGGTTTTGCAGTAGTTTAATCCCTAGGGGCGAGAAGACAAAATTCAGGAGGCTATATTGTTGACAAATGCATTTATATTGAGACAATGTTTAGTCATACCCACTAAATACAATATTACCATATTCTTTTTATACAACAGGTGACACATTGCCAGATGGAGATATTATATCCAGTCACGCAGTTAATTCCCAAGTTGAATGTTTCTTGATTTGTCTTCAGAAATCAACATGTGTCGGTTTCAACTACAAACCTACTGAGTCAATTAAATATGCTGTAAACTGCCAACTAACTAATAAAACCCGAGGAAGAGATCATGAAGGAAACGCGAAAGGAAAGTGGAGATTTTATCAAAATTTGAAATTGGTAGGGAAAATAAAACATATTTGTTGAAAAATTCAAATTGCAATATATTTCTTGCATGCAATTTAGGGAACTGTGAGGGGTATCATGAATAAATAAGTTAAGTGTGGGGATATATATATATATCACCTTGAGTAATAATTATATGAAATTTGTAAATAAATTCTAAAAAAACATTGACTTAGCTAGTTAAAGTCGCAAAACAGCAAAAATTAAGTAAATCTGTTAACGTCGAAAACGTGCGATATAAGAGATACTTCGAATTCGGCTCTTCAGCTAAATTTATTTATTCATCATACAGACTATTAATGTTAATAAGTAAGTATTCTGTAATCTGATTAGCTCTCTCATAGTAAGAGATCAGATTTGTTGACAAAAATAGGGTCGGCCCTTCGCTATAATTCATTTACATACCGGTTGCCTTTGTTATATTATACAATGTAGGCTAACAAAAGTATTAAGTGGAACGTGAAATGTTTTTTTATGCGTTTTGATGCTTATAATGTCCCTGTGCAACCGTTTATTGAGTTTGAGTTAACAATATCTGAGCTATGCTCGGTTTTATATTTATTAAGCATACTTACCCAACTACTCACGCCTCAAAATTTGATCAAAAAGCAATTTATATATATTATAGCTACATTTTTGCGAATAGCTATAGCTTCGCAACTGAAAGATACGATTACATTGAGCGACTAATAGTCTTAATTTTTCGTGCTCTTTCACATGAAACATTAAAAAATATATGGCCAACACCCAGCTTTAAACTAGAAAACATGAAATACTATATCTAATTTTTTTTGGCTTGTTTTTAGATCAACAAATCACCACAGCAACCAAGTTTGTATATAATTTCTTTATGACTAAAATATTTTATTATATGGTTACGAGTGTTTTACCGTGTAAACTAAAACACTCGTATTTTCCATATTCTCCCTGGTGAAGATATGAGAAAATAGTTAACGCGTGAAAAACAGGTGTGTTTTCTCGCGAGATTTCTATGTTCTCTACTTCTCTGTTAGCTTGCTGCGACTTCTGACTATTATAATAAAAAGAACATTACACAGAAGCTTAAAGATATATATGTTATTTACCGGATTGAAGGTTTTTGTGGCTTGTTGAACATTTATCGGAGAACATTTTTACTTTTACATTGTCATTAAGTTGTTTAAAAAATTTAAATACCCTAGTTTGTGAATAAAAAAGTTGTCCCCAAAAAGCTCTTTTGGCCCGCCAGCCAAGATATCGTAAAAAGCCGCCCACTCTTGTGGCCAATCAGATTGCAGGAAATCACAAAATAACTCTAGCCGTGCACAAAAGCTTTAAAAATAATATTTTATTCACTCGTTACGCTCGTTTGTAAAATACTGTTTTCACCATTCGAGAATAACATTCATATCTTGGCGCCACCGTGTATATCCTCTATTTATTTCGGATTGCACATGCATTCGGTTTCGCAAACTTTACCCACAGTCGCGATCAAGGAAGTTTGCACATGCTGGTTTTACAATCAAGGGACTGTATCTTTCGGTTTTTCGATCTTTTATTTCAATAATTATAATGCGTAATTGCGTTAAAATAACAATCTTTGGCAGTCAAGCTTTCTTTCTATCTAGTCTATACTTCAATCTCAATCACATTGTCAAAGTGAATCTCTCCTTTTACTTCTACATATATCTCTATTTATAACATCATGCCAACGCCTCTAAAGTTATAGCGTTGACAAGTGCATTACAAGTTTCCGATCTTGGCCGGCAAAGCGGCGCAAATGTTTCTTTAGCGCGTCCGTTGTTTGTAATCTTTTGGCACAGCTTGTGCCCGCATACAACACCTACGTTCGTTCAATTTTTTACAAAATGTTTACAATTGAATATCCCATGATATGATATGAAAATAACTAACGTGGTCGACAGACATTGAGCAGGACGACCACGTGGATGCTGAACATAATGAAAACACAACGGTCAATTTGTACTAGCAAAATTTTATTCTTGAATGATTTCTGTGTTTATGTATGTGAGATTCGTACATCCCCACCGAGATTTTTACTGGCGTTGTTGTTTTCATACTGGCCATTTTTCAAGTATTACATAATAACTATTGAATAATAATGTTTTGAATATGCTATAGATTGTGCGGGTGCACTGCCACTGGGAATGGAAAGTCGTGAAATACGTGATGATCAAATAACAGCATCAAGCCAGTATTCTTCCAAACCGCCATCGAGTGCAAGACTGAACGCGGGAGCATGGTCAGCGAAAACATTAGACCTTAATCAATGGCTACAAGTGGACTTTGAACGATCTACGATCATCACAGGAATAAGCACTCAGGGATTATACTTGGGCCTTGGGTTTGAGTTTGTAACCGATTATACCATTTCCTTCAGCAACGATGAGCAAAATTTTCATGGCTACAAACCGCGAGGAGTACTCAAGGTAAGGTAGAGTATGAAAGGCTCATCAGATAAATACCACGACCTCTTGTGCGGAGTGATTGAAAAAAGTTTTTTAGTTCCCCCTATTTTGTAGGTATTCAAGGGGAACAATGACGGAAATTCTATTGTCCACCACAGCATTACACCTGCTATCACAGCAAGAATCATTCGCGCTAATCCAACCGGCTGGACTGAACACATCACCATGAGACTGGAGTTCTATGGCTGCTATTATTGAAGTTCGACTGTTATTGAAACTACTAGTTTAGACAATAATTATATATGCGCCGATTACAACTCGGGTAGCGGTGGGACAACATGTAACAAAACTTCAAACATTTTGCCATGTAATCGAATTTTACCGTGTTTTCTCGGCAAAGCGATTTGAGAAAAGCAGGCGATCGGTTTTAATTTTAAAAATGTAAACAAATAACGTTATAAAAAGTATAAAACATAAAGAATAAAATATAAAACATAAAACATAATCCAATGATTTCCACAGTGAAACCCGGGATACGGATTAAAACAAGACAAGAATAAGTTTGTGACATTTCTAGTTTATTACAAAATCATCATCAGACAAACTAAAGTTTCGATATAATACACGGTCTCATATACAAAAATTATCACATGACGTTATTACAACGGAGTTTGTCACTAAGAGCCTGATTACTAGTCAGTTAAAAGATGTAAGGAAAGTGTTAAAAAAGGATTAAAGCAGCAGTGCCACCCGCTATGCATCCTGTTCCGCGCATGTGTCAACTTGAAAAGGTTGGGTGAACTTTTCAAGTTTCGAATTTAATATGGCGCACGGTGGTGCTAGGCGAAATTCAGGTCGGAAAAGGGCATTTCCAAGCCGAAAAGATTATAGGAAATCGTTAGAGAATCATCATAAAAGAATATATTTGAATGTCAATATATTTAATTCATGGCAAAAGGCGAAAATTGAAACAGGACACGACAATTCAAGTGACAGCAATTTTGCGGCGCATTTGTTGTCCTTAGAATTTCGTCGAAGGTAAGTTGTAATTATGATTTTCTACTCGGCAATGGTAAACACAACTGTGGTTAAACTTATTACACTTGGATAATTTTTTGGGTGTTGTCTACTGCTAGAATCCTCCGACCAAAACGTCAACGAATTGAACGAAACACAACACCAGCCTTGTCTCGACAGGAAATTGTAAATGTCACTAAAGACGAAAGCCACATGGTAGAAGAACAGACAAACGTTTCTCAAGGTATTAAGGGAATATTATGTTACGATGAAGGACATCTCATATACTATTTTTAACATTTAATCCAAAACATAGGATTTTACTATAGTTTTGTTTGGTTTTAATGTCCAATTGAAAGCCATTTATTATTTTTGCAGGACAAATGTTGGCTGTGCACTTACAAAATATATAGTCTGTGATAAATTCTATTTTACACTTTTAAAACAAAGAACATCTACACCACGGAAATGTTCTGGTGCAGAAGCACCCTCCCATATTGAGTCACCAGCATTCTCTCAAGGCCAAGTACTTGATGGTTTTCACCATGAGACACTTAGTGACCGGATGGGCATACTATATGACGTATCATTTCAGGAAAGGTAAACAAGAACTAGGTTTATTATTTGTATATAATAATTTTTTAGTTTAATTGATTTAACATCTATTTTATAGTCTGGCTGGTAGCAAGATTCCGTAGTAAATCGAGAAGGAAACACATCAATTTTCGTGGATGATCGTGTAGAGTAGTAGTAGATCGTGATTCTGAAGAAATCATCTCAGTAGAAAATATTGGGTAAATAGTGGGTTCTAATTGTGAATTAGACTTGTAAAATAATATAAGATACTAGGCTATTTGAATACTGATTTCACAGGTATGTACGACAGCCTACAACAAAATTTATTGTATGCCTGTTTTTTTAACAGACTTCATGATCATACTACATCAGCAATTCAAGTTTTAAACGAAGAAGAAAACCCTGATGACAATGAGTACCAGTAAGCAATCTCTTATCCATTTTGAAAAGTCGACCATGCTTGATGTTTATCTATTGGGAATTAATAATTTATATCTGGCATCACACTTTTTCTTAGTGTAATATGTTTATGTAAAAAATATTGGATTTTTGTATGTGTTTTTGACTTTTAACGACAGAGACGAGGGTGATGATATGGGATGTTATGATGCTTTTGACCTTCATGACCTAGATGAAGAAGAATTTGACCACTCTGAGTCTGAAGATGATATTGGTGGAACTTCTTCAGGAAGCAAAACCAGTTTAGGGTTTGGTCCGCACCCAAAATTCAGTAGAGGCGATGAGAAGTATGCCCTGAATGAAGAGCTCAAGATGGTTGAAGAAAAACGCTTTATTTGCTCTCTAGATATGTTACTTGATATGTTTTCCACACGTTGCAAAACGCTTGGTTGCAGTAACATTCAAAATGTGACACACCACTTTACTGGTACAACATTAGTCAAAAACATTTCATGCCAGGCTGAGCATGCATTCAGGTTCGGTTCCTCTCACGAAGTTAATCAAACGTATGTGAATAACATCCACTGCTGTGTTGCTGTCAGGGAACAACTTTGGAAAAGTAAAACGTTTGGCTGAAAGCATGAATTTGGTATTTGTGTCAAAATCTTCATACTTTAGAATCCAAAGGGAGTATCTATTGCCAGCAGTGGACGAGTGGTGGAGATGGATGAAAGGCCAGTTAGTGGATGAATTTTGAGGCCAGGATGTCATAGTCAGTGGTGACGGCCAGTGTGATTCCCCCGGCTTCAGCGCAAAGAATCTCTGTTATTTCATCATTAAGAAGATTAAGAAGATATTTCAGAAGTTAGTTCGAAATTACATCTTGCAGGTTCAAATTGTTGACAAACGACATGTTGCCTTAAGCCCGTTTTCCACTAGGCGAATTTGTTCGCGCGACGCGAAGCGAAAACAAGAATCCGGCAACGTGATTGGTTAGAATTGGCTGGCGAAAAAATTCGCCGCGAACAAGTAGGAAGCGTTCCTACTTTTTTGTCTGTTCGCGCGAACAAATTCGCCTAGTGGAAAACGGGCCTTAGTGTCAAGTAACATGGAGGTGGAAAGCTTGAAGAGATCATTAAAAATTGTTCAAGAGGACTTGAACTGTGTGATGAATAAAACCAGTAATATTATGTTCACATTTATCTTAATTTTTCTTTGTCAATTTGACACACGCAATGGAGAGATAGAATGTGCCAAAAGCTTCAGCTTGGTGTACACACCAAAACGAGTGCCATTCAGGTAAGGTAATGCTGCTTTAATTAAAACATTGCGTATGTGCAAAATGTGCAAATACTCTATTGCAATAATTACAGTATTCCATTTTATTAGTGATAGAGTGTATAAAGCTCGAAAGCGTTTGGCAGCAATAGATTGGAATTTTCATGCAAATCTTGCCAATGCCAAAAGTCAATGATAACACGAAGATACAACCAAAGGACCAGGGAGTGGGATATAAAGACAATCAAAGTCGACAAGGGATATGGTTACTTTCCAATTCTGATGGCCAAGATAGTTAATCGGAGACTATATGATACAGAGAATGTAACCCGGAATGTGGCCCTGAATGTATTAGTGACCCAGCGAACATTGCATCTACAATTGCACACATACCAGCAACAAAGGACATACCCCAAAGAAAAAGTCGATTTTGATAGAACAAACTATATTTATATTTACATTTAGTACTTGTGTTGTTTTGGGTTATCGTTCCCTGAATCCCATATAAACTCCCGTTACCGATGGATAACGCTGTCTAGTTTTTAGGACTACACATGAAGGACAAACTCTGCGGTTGCCTTTCCCTAAATATCCATGTCCAACCAAAATAAACTGTCTGTAAGCTGCTTTATGAAAAGCCCTTGTACTGTTATCTTCACGATCGTTTCTAATATCGCTTGTATTTCTGATGCACAATTGAAAAACATCAGTATCTAGGCATAGCTTTAAGAACTGTGATGATGAAGTTATGCACTTTTTCAGTTTACAGCACTTATTTTCCACAACTTGGGGCATGGGTCTACAATTTGAACATCGGATGTGAACAAGTCATTGGATGTAATCAGTACTACCTGTTCCTCTTCAAAGGCTTCTAATTGCAAGCTTTCTCAATGTTGTATCATCAAGTGTATGAATAAATGCCTGTTAATTTAATGTTATAGTAACATCTATTAATGCCTTGCCCAACCAAATGTTATAGCAAGCATTGTCTTGCCCCAATAAAGAGGCAGGAGTGAAGGCCCACACTTCCCTAGTTGTGGGATATTCTGTAGCAATTGATGCTCGGTGTGTAGCTGGGTAGGGATTAATTATAAAGAAACCCAAACACTACTTTATTAATCTAAAAACAATAAAACATCTCAAATAACATTTACTTATTGCTATGACTTTCATATTTTGTGATTTTTTGGTAAATCTAAAAATCGACCACAAAAATGTAACATCATATTTCACTGTTTTCATACATGCATGACAATAGGCTGTATGTTAGAGTTAAATACCGAGAAGGAGGGCTGTATGTCATATACAGCCCGCGAGGACGCGCAGCGTCCGAGGGCTGTATATGACATACAGCCCGACTTTCGAGGTATTTAACTAACTTATTTTATTTTTGAGGAGGTTTTCTAATAGAATCTTTCGACTTTAAGCAATTTAAGTCGAAATTCGTCGAGATTTTTCCACAAGTTTGATCTAATTATTTATTCAAGGGCTGTATCTCAGATACAGCCCGCGGTACATCAAAGAAAACCGACTCAAAAATAAAATAAGGCTGTTAAAAGCTTTGTGCAGTCTTGTAGATGGGCAGGAAATAATATAGTCTGTGCCAGTTTGTTGACTAACCTTCACATCACTGTTTTCTTTCTCTCTCTGTTGATCGTTCGATCGATCGTATATTCGTTGCAACATAAATTACTCGCCACGTCTCGACCTATCTATCGACCAAATTGAGAATTTATGCATTGAAGTTCGAAAACCGAAATGCAAGCCTTTTCTCGTCGCAACGTGGTATAGGCCACCAGACTCACTTATTAGTACATTTAGCTATTTTGAAACCTTAGTAGGTAGAATAGATGCAGAAAATATTGAATATTATTTAATAGGTGATCTGAATTGTGATTTATCCTCGAAGGAGTTAGATCACAACTCAACTAAATTAATGAATATTGCTGATCTTTATAACTTGCATCAAGTAATTAATGAACCTACTCGTATTACTATTTCATCTTCAACTATGATTGACTTAATGTTCACGAATACAGTCGATAAAATTGTCTGCCCCAGTGTCTTTCATGTCAGTATTAGTGATCATAGTTTAGTCTATATGCATTTCAAAAACTTTCGACTGCACTATCCATCAAAGGCCACACCACAGTAACTTATAAAAATTTTGAGCACTTTGTTTCTGAATGTTTCAGAGATGATATTTGTTCACAAAACTGGGATGATATAAACAACTATGACAACCCGAACGAAATGTGGCGTGTCTGGAAGAATATATTTAATAATGTTGTCAATAGACATGCTCCATTGCGTTCAAAGCGTGTCCGAGCTTCTAAATCACCCTGGGTAACGAAACGATTTAAGCAACTTATGCACCAAGGGGATAGTTTGAAGTTAAAAGCAATTCGCTCAATTCCTAATGTTTGGTTAGATTTTAAGAAAAAGCGTAATATTGTAAACAACGAGATTAAAAAAGCTAAAAAGGCATATTATCTGAAAGAATTTTGTGAAAATGCCGGCAATTCGAAGAAGACCTGGAAAATTATTAATGAACTTACTTCTCGAAAGCATAATAATCCCCAAATAAAAGAGATTAGTTTAAACGGTTCAGTGGTTACTGGATGCCAAAAATTATTTGAGGCATTTAATGACCATTTTGCCAGTATTGGCCCAAAGCTTAGTAATAAGATACATGGTAATGGTATTCGTTCTTATTCAGAATATTTAACGTGTTGTCAAAATGGAACTACTTTACAATTGAAACAAACAAGACCATCCATAGTCCTTTCTCTTTTATCTAAGTTGAGTGTATCTAAACTCTAAAGCTACAGGTCTAGACAAAATTTCTGCTAAGCTTCTTCGTGTGTGCCCTGATTTGATTGCAGATTCCCTTTGCTCAATTTTTAATCGTTCAATAAACACGGGTATTTTTCCTGAAGAATGGAAGTGCTCGAAAGTTGTAACATTGTCTAAAGAAGGGGATCGTAAGGATCTTAACAAGTATCACCCTATTTCAATAATTCCAGTACTTGCGAAAGTTTTTGAAAGGATAATTTATGATCAAGTCAATACCTTTTTGGTAGATAACGGGCTTCCTTCTAATAGTCAATCAGGGTTTCAACACTGCCATTCCACAACCACTGCTCTTCTCGAGGCTACCAATGAATGGGCATATAACATTAGTCGTGGCAATGTTATTGCTGTGGTTTTCTTGGATCTCAAGAAAGCATTTGATACTGTAGATCACAGAATTTTGTTATCAAAACTGCATGCATATGGTACACAGGGTGTTGCAAGCGATTGGTTTAAATCTTACTTAAGTAATCGCATGCAAAAGTGTTCGGTAAATGGTTTTCTTTCACACAATCAAACATTCACTGTGGTGTCCCGCAAGGGACTATATTAGGACCACTTCTATTTTTGATATACATTAACGATTTGCTAAATTGTCTTGCACATTCTAAAACTCGTATGTATGCGGATGACACTAATTTATCGCTCGCTGGTAACAATGTTCTCCATATAGAGCAGAATCTAAATCAAGATCTCGAAAACGTAAATGAATGGCTAATTGCAAATAAGTTAACTTTAAACCAGTCTAAAACGGAGTTTATGTTAATTGGGTCAAGGCAAAGGACAAGAATGTTCGAAACATCACCATCATTCGAAATTGGTGGGATGCCCATTAATCGGGTCTCACACACAAAGTCTATTGGTGTGTATCTTGATGAGAGTCTAATATGGAATGAACATATAAACCAAATATCTAGAAAAACTGCATCTGGAATAGGCACCCTAAAACTTATCAGGTCTTTTGTTCCGGATACGACACTGCAGTTCATTTTTAACTCGCTAGTTCAACCATATTTTGACTATTGTTGCGTTGTCTGGGATAATTGTAATAAAACTCTTGCTGACAAGTTACAAAAACTACAAAATCAAGCAGCGAGGATATTGACTTTTTCCAGTTACGATGTTAATGCTGATGTCGTTCTTGCTAGCATTGACTGGGAAAACTTGAAACCCAACGTAAAATCCAAAAAGCTGTTATGCTTCACAAATCACTTTATGGACTTGCTCCAGATTACTTGCAGTCCATTTTGTGAACCGTAGCATAGTAGCTAATTATTCATTGAGAGACACCGAGGGTAAATTGGCTATTCTTAAACCTTGCACAGACTATTTGAGAAATAGTTTTAGCTATAGTGGTGCGGTGTTATGGAATAGCCTTCCACCTGATTTGCGACAAACAGAAACCCAAATCAATTTAAAGCAGGTTGCAGCAATTTTTTTTACCAATAAATTGTATGTTCTACACGGCACTCTTGGAAAGCAGGTCAATCATAGTTAATTAATCAACCATTTATAGTATTAAAGTATTAGTATTAAAATGTAAATATATTTTAGATTGTATATATGTTTAGTTGTTGCATGTAAATCCTGAAGAGTATTTACCTTGTTTAAATAAAGTCATCATCATCATCATCATCATTATCATCTTCTGTTTCCTCATGTTCCTGCGGTGTCAAACCACGGAAACGGGAGGGCCAGTTTGTCCTTTTACCATGTGGTGACCTGTCACGGCTTGCTTCCTCTTTGCTTGCGTTTTTCTGTTGCATTAAAGCATAAACGTAAGTTAAATAAAAGAAAAATAGTGAATTCAAAACTTACAGACATGTTCCTAAATTAACGTTAACCTACCCTATTTTTGCAAGGTTTTTTGGGAGTTCCACACTTGCAGTTGGCGGAGCATACCATGTTGCTGGCTTTACAAGGACATCCTCGTTTTGTTTTCTCGTTTCTTTTCGTGGCACAAGTGCTCTTACACCTACAAGATCAAATAAAACTCCCACTATCAGAGATTCAAGCCAGAAACAGAAGTGGTCAATATTAGGCCTAATGTCGATTCACCCAATGAGCAAACATCCTATGAAATGTTACGAGACCAAAACAGCATTAATACAGATCTTAAACAAAAATTAGATCTGTTACAAAAACAGTTAAATGCCCTAAAAGCTGATAATTTGGGACTGCAAAGCAAATATTATGATGAAGATATGGGAAAAATGGGAGAATGTTTATTTCGGATTGAACGGTTTATTGGCAGTGACAGTGATTTTCGATTTTACACAGGCTTTCCTGACTATTTTACTTTTAAAACCTTTTTTGATTATCTTAGTTCTGCTTGTAACCATCTTGTTTATCACGGGTCAAACACTGCACCTATTACTTCTGAATGTCAAGCTAAACGAGGTAAAGAGAGATCTCTGTCCCCAGAACAGGAACTTCTCCTTGTTTTGTCTCGATTGATGTGTGGATTATTGCTACGGGATCTTGCCCACAGATTTAGTTTGTCTAAAAAGTCATGTTTCCCCTATCTGGAAAACTTGGATTGCATTTCTGCACCAGCGGCTTTGTGCTCTACCAGCATGTTGATGAACAATGTCTGCTTGTTTTAAATCTTCTTTTCCCAAAACAAGGGTCATTTTTGACTGTACTGAATTTTTAATAGAAAAGCCATCATCTTGCTGAAGCCAATATATAACATTTTCAAGTTATAAAAACCACAATACAGCCAAGGGTTTACTTGGCATATCCCCAATGGCTATCCTGCTTTTGTGTATAGCCTGTATGCAGGAAGAACAAGTGACAAAAAGGTCACTAACGATTGTGGCATCCTTAACCTACTGAGCCAGGCGATGAGCTAATGCCTAATCGAGGTTTCGACATTGGGGATGACCTGCCCACTGATGTTACTTTAAATGTCCCCCCATTTCCTGATGCAAAAACCACAACTGTCAGTGGAAGAAAAAAGTGTAACAAGAAAAATTGAATCAGTTCGGGTGCATGTCGAAAGAGCAATGTCTCGAATAAAGAATTACCGTATCTTGAACCAAGTAATTCCAATCAGCTTGTCAGATGGCCTTGACAACATTTGGACTATTTGTTCATATTTAACACTGTTTTTGCCTCCTCTTATTGTTGAGGGCTAACTTTTAGAAATGTTTAAAATTGTTATATTACATAAGGATTGGAATGCAACTGCATGAAAAAATCTCATATTTTATAACATTATTGTTCATTTGAGAAAGATGAAGATAAATACGTAAAGTAAAAGCTGTTCAATTCTGGTAACATTTGTTTATCCCATAGCTCACTTTCAAATTTGATTCGTTCAACATAAAGGTCTTTATGAGTAAAAACTACAAAGTCACACCAGTTTGGATGAAGCATTGCCATACAGCCTTGCATTTGGTAGTAGAAAAATGTTTTGTCTTGGCAAGCTTTCTTAATTGTCATGTCTCGTTTGGAATAAGGACATTTCACCTCACAAATCCCCAGTTTAGTTACTTCTGATATGTCAGACACCAAAAAATCTGGGCTGGCACCAAAGCATGTGGAAATGGAATCGACCACAAAACCGCACTTAGAACATACACGAACACTCTTTTCCTCTTGTCGTTTAAAATTATAATAGGCTTTAATAGCATCTCTTCCTTGTCGATTTCCGGTCCATTTGCATGGGGTTGGGGGGTTTGAATGTCTTGGTAGATTTTGTATCTTTTCTAACAGAGATTTTTGGTAGATGGATTTTTTCTTTTAATCACTGCCCCAAAGTTTGAAGCTGTCAATCTATTTTTCGTTTCATCATACCATTGATCTCTTCATGATTGATCTCTAGTGTGTTTCTCAATTTTAAAAATGTTCTCTTGTGTCGTAGTTTTGCCTTGGGGAAGCTGTTTCAACACCCCATTTCGAACCTCACAATCATATATATTGCATGCATCTTGTTTCATTTGAACACGTTAATATGGATCTCTTCATATGGTTGAGGTTGAAAGTTATTTGACTCTAATAATTTGCTGAAATAGCTAGGTTGGCACTTATTCAATGCAGTAGCCAGTTTTTTCTTTTTGCATCATTTGGTTTAATTTAGCGAACAGTGGTGTTGGATTTTTGACTTTAGAATTAGTTGAGCTGCATGTTTTGCGTTTTTTGTTACTACCAGTATCCTTGTCATATGATGTCTTAACAAACTTAATATCCTCATATATAGGACAGCCTCATCACATTCATCCTTACCAGGAACATGCCACTGCTGCAACACCTGTATGCAGGTTAGATCATCTGGAGTGTCAGTGAGATCTATCTGCTTGTACTCAATTATTTGAAAGAGCATTGCAACAATATGTTTACACTGTCCTCCTTTGCCAGCCATGCATGTGCAATTACAGTAACAAATTTCACCATTCTCTTGATTTAGATGGACATATACTGTATAAACGTTATTTTAGCAGCATTTACACTTGCTTTGATAAGAAAACAATGAACACTTATTGACTGAGACCGAGGGAAACAGTATGTTTTGTGGACCAGAGACGGTCGATGTTTCCCAAGGCAAAGCCGAGGGCTTAATTAATATGAAGGCGGAGAATATCATTCACAGCACGGGAGAAGCATATTACCATTTCCTTACACTTTTTGATGTTCAGTTTCATGATGTTCTTGACCGTCCTTCTTTCAATTGCATTAAGGTCTGGGACCGGTTGTATAAAAAAGTGATTAAAGTTAACTATAATTAGTGGAAACATCAACCAATCAGAACAACGTATTTAACACTTAATCATTATTTAACTACAAAACAGTGATTAAAAAAGTGATTAAGAATTTTATACAACCGGCCCCTGATTGTAGGACTGATCGAAATGCTCATTAATCGTTAGGGACTCCGATATTTTTACCTCATCTACATATTTCCAATGTGAGGTGCCAAAGGTTGTTAATTCAAGGTCGTTAAAGTGCTTATGAAACGAAATTTTCTCCAACAATTTTCGTATTGCATTAGAAAGATCAGTTAAAATCACTGTATAACTTCTTTGATAGAATTTTTGTAACTGCCTTACTTTTCGAGATATTCAATTTTATTTGATCGGAAAATTACCTAACCAGTGACGTCATACTGAGTGACTGTTAGATTGCTTATTTTGTAGCATATAATAGTGGAAAATAACTAAAACTACACTAACATGTGTGTAGGCTACGTTTAACATCCAGACCTGGGTATTTAGGTGTTATATCTTGAGTACTTTTTAAATTAATTCAGCTTTTTTGAAAAGTGACTATACAGTAAGACGTCACTGGTTAAGTAATTTTCAAATCAAATAAAATTGAATATCTCGAAAAATAAGGCAGTTACAAAAATTCTATCAAAGAAGTTATACAGTGATTTGAACTGATCTTTCCAATTGAATACGAAAATTGTTGGAGAAAATTTCGTTTTGTAAGCACTTTAATCTGAAAGAAAGTTGCACCTTTATGGCATAAGTGACTTTCTGACACCAAGGGATAACAGCTTGAAGACCAGGATGTTGTGATCAATACGATCAAACGCCTTACTGAAGTCAACGAAACAAATCCGCTGATAACTAGACTGATTGTCCAATGATCGTAACCAATTGTTAATCATTTCGAGCAAAACAAAAAGTTGTGGAGGTTCGTTTGAGGCGTTCAAATTAGTGTGGATTGATTTTATGTTTTACATCATCAATTATCCAATTCACCACAAAATCTTCAAGGATTTTAACATTCGTAAGCAAAATCTTCTATGACTTGGTAGGTAGCAAACTAGTCACCAGTGGGGATATATCATTATTCACGCTTGAGAAAATCGTGTTAAATGACTGTGCGAGATCTTTACCAGAATGAATAGTACCATTCGTAATGATTTAGATGTTACTGGGTGCAGACTTCTTTTTTCTAGACATCTGGTTGACACGGACCCATCATTTTCTAATTTTTCTGGAGCCTTGAGATTTTAAATGTTGCCCCCCTATTCGTCTAATATGTACGCTTTTTCGTCGCTCCGTCGTTTTACATTTTGACACCAGAGATCCAGGTTACCAGAACTGAAGGCTTTTTGTCTTTGAATTATTAGTTTCTTTAGCACTGACTTTAGAGGGAAATACTGTATATAACCCACTGCAGAATTTATTTCGTTGGTAAATGAAGAAATCAAAGAAGACGTGGATTTTTTACTTTCTATGTTAGTAAACCATACTCGCGAGAGAATACTTATAAGCTTAGTTATGATAAAAAATACGATTCAGACAGAATAATATTGACAGTTCTAATTGGGGACATTAGTGAAGAGTGACTCGACATCGAAAGAAACAAATTGGCAGCCTTCTTTAAATAAGTGTTATTGGGATGGTATAAATACTAGACACGGCCTCAAATGAGTCAGAAAGTGCAAATTTGTCCATTATTATATAATACCTGTAAAGAATATATACTTTTCAAACTTGCAATCGAACTTGTGTGGTTGATTTCCTCACCTTAACTCCGATAAGTAAGAAAGTTAAGGTCGATGTTAGGCTATAAAAATGTGTTTTGCCTACTTTCGCTTGTTTAGAAACAGACATTTCAGCTTAAATTGTTTTAGGGTGACTAATAATCCGTGTTAACTATTTTTATGCTAGAAAAAACAAACTAAACCCACAAATGCATATTAAAAATGCGATCAAATTTTATGGATGGTTATCTAACAAGACTAATTTGTATTGTTTCCATCTTTGCTAACCCTGATTTGCTTTTAAAATTCGAGAATTATTTTCACTAAATTCCCCTTAGCAAAAAACGTACTTTACAAAGATATTTTGATTTTTTTCAGACTGCTAGGGCATTCAAATTTTAACAACAGGTGATTTCAATGGTTTTGGGGATGCCTATAGGAATCTTATAGGAAAATTTATATCCTATAGGAGTTGGAATAGTAGCATGCAGGTCCTACAAGAATTCTTACAGGAATATTTTTGTCCTAAAGGAACTCCAAAAGGAATATTTTTGCCCTAAAGGAACTCTAAAAGGAATATTTTTGTCCTAAAGGAGTTCCAAAAGGAATATTTTTGTCCTAAAGGAATTCCAAAAGGAATATTTTAGTCCAATAGGAATTCCTATAGGAATTTGAATTTCTTTTAGGAATTCTTATTAGATCCTTTAGGATTTTTTCGTAAGGGTTAAGAAGAGATAACAGAAACTTTTCCACGTTATAATGTGTTGTGTCTAAGATCGCTATATGCGTAAAAGGTGGTGGAGTTTGATATGTCTTGTGAGTTTTGAACCCGCCAAAACCATTTCGAGATCATGTCAGTAGCTGAAGATGTCTGGGATCAAGTTTCGAGACTCAACAACTTCAAGGAAGAACACCATGTACAAGACAAAGCCAAAAAACCGTTGCCGTCTTTTACATATTTAAATATTGATTTGAACTTCAAATTAAGAATTTAAATTAAGTGGAAGCCAATTCAGAATACTTATTAAAATAATGAACTTATTGAAACCCTTTTTAATCCTTAAGCCAGACAAGGGTGATGGCTATAGTTGTTATGAAACGCATCGATTTTATTTCATCAGTCAAGTCACTATTTACTAATCCTTCTAAATTTAAGAAATTAACCTCAGACATGACACATTCTAGATTATCTTCCTTAAAACATTAGCTTAACGTCCTTTTTAAACGTGGCGAAATATCTGAACAGGAATACTCTTTCATCAGACCTAACTCCACACACTTTGCACGAGCACATGGCCTACCAATTGAAAAATTCACAACACAATATCAAATTTTTCCACCTTTTAAGCATATCGCGATCATAGACACAACAAATACTGCACATTATAACGTGAGTAAGTTCCTGTCATCTCTTCTTAATCAGTTAATCCACTTACCCAAAACGAATTTACTGTGTCTGACTCATTTGAGGCCGTGTCCAGTATTGATAACATTACCAAAATTTGTTTCCATCGATGTCGAGTCGCTGCTCACCAATGTCCCATTAAAAAAACTGCCAATACTCGCATTATTACTCATAAGCTTATAGACAACAAATCCACGGGAAAGAACATTGAAGAAATTCATTTTAAACTGCTGCAACTAAACGTTATGCAATGATATTTATGAACAAACAGACGACGTTTCGATGGGTTCATCTCTTGTTCTCATATTAGCTAATATCATTATCAAAGAATTTGAAGAAAATGTTTGTAATTTCTCGTTGAATTTTAACGCAATTCCATATTGAAGTTTTTGGGCACCTCAAACACAGGCAGAAATTAAATCTTCGAACCTGATGTATTTTTCCTATTTTCATGCCGTTACCATAATGTCACGGATAAGTGTGTTAATTCTGTTGTGTAGTTGTTCGTTATCTCCTTTCCGAATACTTTTGTTACGTATTTTACACAAATGTTTCACTAAGCGAGCCATATATAGAGGATCTTGCTTAGATAGTTTAACTTTAATTAATATATAGAGGATATTACACGGCGGTGCGAAGATATGAATTTTATCTTCGAGCAGTGGCGAAGCCAGCTTGACACGAGTGGTCATGCTATTTCGCAACGAGCGCCGAAGGTGCGAGTCCGATGCACATGGGGGGGAAGTCCGGGGGAACTCCCCCGGAAAATTTTGAAATCTAGACTCCCAGAATCGCCATTTGCGGCAACCTGAACATGAAATTTGAGGGAATAGCTTGATCTAATGAAGGGCAAAATGTGGATATTTAAGCATATTTCGGACAACAAGATTGACAAAAAAATAGGAAAATCCCATTCACAGACACCGGTAGATATTGATGATATAATAATTCGTATCGCCGTGTATTCCAAAATAATTCGTGGTTTTAGCGCCTGATCAAATTTCATGTCAATGTTTATATCAATTCCACTGGAAAAATATATCCCAATCAAATTTTCTAACATTTTGCCACCATTTACATATTATATATTGTTGTAATCGCTAGGGTATGATGAGCATAAATATAGTTGAATGAAATTCATAGTCCGTTTAGTTAAAAAGTTACAAGCGAATTTACATGATGTTTTTGTAGCGTCTCATCAAATTTCATGTCTAATATGTATCTCAATTCAACTGCTTTAAAATTTCCCGATCAAATTTTGCAGGCACATTGAGGTATTATATATTGTTGTAATTGCTAGGATATGATGAGCATACTATAGCCTTTTGTTCGCTTTGATTTCGCGAACTAAAAGACTTTTGTAATACATCAACAATAACATCTCGTGTACTGTCAGATACGCTTGGTTGAATCGGATTGATTTCCATATTCATAAATCTATTTTGCCACCGGAATATGAATAATTCAGAAAATATTCAAAGCTTATCATGCGTCGAAGCTCGAGCAGGAGTAAAATGCATATTTTGGCGTATTTTGCATTCTTAAAAGCTGTTTTAGCCAATGAACATCGTTAGAATTTTAAGACTTTCCTGCTCGCCTGAGTTGAGCAGGACTAAACTTCGGGCAGGCCACCCATTTTTCCTGCTTTTGCCTGCATGCAGGTAAAGGTGCGCATTCATTCAAAATAAGTTATCAGATAACGTTCATAATGTATTTCTCTGGTTATAATTTCTGCGCAACGTATTGAAATTAGGAAAATATAAGAAAATGTGTAAAGTTGGGTAAATGTGTTTTATTTTAAAAAATATATGCGTGAAAAAATTCATTTGAAATTTTGTATGTCATGCTCAGCAGGACAAGCAGGACATCTAGCTTCGCCACTGTCTTCGAGTGGTTGAAGCAATATTTTACGAACGAGCGCAGCGAGTGAGTCAAATATTGTTTTCACCACGAGAAGATAAAATTCATATCTTCAAACCGCCGTGTAATGTTCTGTTTATTATATTGTTGTAAACAATTTAAGACCCAAGTCAGTAATATTAATTTTCGATCAATAATGCTAAAAACATGGCTTTATTTCAATATTATTTAAACTAAAACAATACCTGTTCATCATTTTAGTGTTTTCTCGTATTATTTCCATTTTTTGCGTCACAAACATGCAGTTATTTTCTTTAAACAAAGATGAAAAATGGTTCGCTGCTCTTACAAACATCGCCATTTTGAAAATACAAAATTATTGGCGGGGAATGATCACGTGATCGATATCTTCACTAGTGAAGATATGGAAAATATCTTACGGTGTATTTTCAGTATCTTACTGTCAACTATATAATAAAAAACCATATTATTGAACACAGAAGTGATGATAATATTCGATAATGCAACAGCTAGCTTCGTTCACATTTTGGCATTCGTCGATCCGACTCCAATCTTGTGCCTCCAATTCTCGTTTCATGCAAACTTCCGATGCTCTGTTGCATCTCTAAACTAGACAATTTTTCTTTCCGGGTTTGACGGCAACCCATGTGGTTCAATAGTTGCAAAGTGATCGGTTTTTACAAACCCATCAAAAACTTCTAGGAGTTCTACAAATGCGGACAGTTGCTTAAGAGAATGTCAAGAACTTTCTGACCTCTTGTTGGCTTTCTCATCATTTGTTCCATGTTATGTTGGCATGTAAAATGTTTAATTATTAGTTGATTAAAGGGAAATAGCAACAAAAATTTTTATTGTCTCATTTGAAAGAGACTCGAAAAATAATCTATAGAAGTCTTTTACAAAATTTTTGTAGTATCTATTTTGCTTTTGGAGATATTGCCACCTAAATAATTGAACTGTCCGCCATCTTGGATTAATTTTTAACCTCATTAACAATGTTTTGGTGACGTCACAACAGGGATAAGCCATTCAAAGCTCTTCCTAAATACTTACCAACAATAAAATATGTGTGAAACCTTTTCAGTTTGTGCTGAAATCTGAAACACTTACCATGTGTGTGGTTAATGAACAAGATTAATCATTGTGTCATAAGAAAAAAAAATGCGTGACCCTAGCTGTGACGTATCATGCATATCTACAAATATCCAAAATGGCGGAAAACTAAAGATTTCAAGTCAAAATATCTCACCAAATAAGGCAGATATAAAAATTCTGTAATAGACTTCTATATATTGTTTTGGAGTCTCTTTCAAATAAGACGATAAAAAATTTTGTTGCCATTTCCCTTTAACATCTCCTGCAACAATATTCCAGGCATTTGATTCCAACTGAAGAATTTGCTCCACACTCTCTGATAAGTGATTTATTGCTTCACTTTCATGATAGATAGGGATTAGGGGGATGATACAATGACGCAACATAGTACTTGCTGTTTACTGTCTTAATTTCCCACCAAATACATTCCAAATTATTTTGAAAGTTCAGAAGTTTACATTCCCAATCATTTCGATGGATTATAGCAACACCTCCTCCTTTCCGTGAAGCATCTCGATCTTTTCTTGCAATAGTATAATTTTTTGAACGTATTAGACTAGACGATACCTTATTATTTAACCATGTCTCGAATACGAAGCAAATGTCGATCTCCATGTGGAAAGTTCAATTTCCTACGCAGACGCAGCTTGAGGTTTAGCAAGAGAACATGTGTTTATAACCATACACAAACGTATTTTTTTCAGTTGTTTTATTCAAACATAAATCAGTTTGATTCTTGGAACCCATGTGGCAATACAATTCAAGATTGCGCGGGAAAATGTTTAATGTTGTCAAAAAGAAGTTTTATTTGCTCGTGGACACTAACATATGACTACATAAGTTTATAATTTTAGAGTACTTCGGCAAACGTGCTTTCAATTAAGAGTAAAAAATATGTCGCTATTTCTCTCTACGCTAAATTTCTCGGATTTTAAAAGTTTTTAAAATACGCAGGTGATATTGAACCCGCTGTAAGGGTGCATATTTTTAAAATCTGAAGTATTTGAGATTTTAAGTGGAAGTGAGTATTTTGTCGTCGATGAACATATTGTTTTTACAGGTGTCCGTCATTTCTGCCTTATTAATACTGTATATCGGCTTCAAGTATTCCTCTCCATCAACTAAACATATTTACTAAGACTACATGATAAAGAACACGATGCTAATATCATCCGTGTTGATATTGTTTGCTTTCTTCATCACCGTTGGTCAATGCAAAGATGGAGAACTGCGTTTGGAAAATCAAAAATACTTCACAAAAGTGCCAAGTAACGGTAAGTCGATCAAAGGCGCTGTTAACAACCGCGATGGATTATTTTAGCAGAGATTCTATATCTGTATTAATATTGTTAAGTTTTAATTAACATGTCTCATGCATTTGTACACGTCGCTAATTGCCGTCTTCGATAGAAGCAGATTTAGGATCTTCAAATTAGTTAGAAAAATAGCGTCCTATCATATTAAATAGAAACAAGGTTGAACTTCAGTTATTTCAAAAAAAGGATAGATTTGTCATGAGAAAATAATAAGAAAATTTTATAAAGGATCTTGTTTCAAATAAGCTACTTTGATCTGAGTATATGATCTTTTTAGCTCCAACTGCGCGTGTACTAAGTTTTGAAATTACCCACACTTTACCAGTCTCCTTTACTGAGCATTCTTGCAAAAAATGGACGAATGATCAATTACATCGTATTCATTTCTTGAAACGAATGGTGCGGTCACAATTTGAAACTTTCAAAGACAAGCTATATATAAGGAGCAGTCTTATTCCCTTTCCCCAGATTTAACACTGCATTTTGCTTATTGGAAAACTTTAGGTCTTACATATCAAACAATTAAAAAGGAAGGAGCAAAATTTTGCTTTCTAAATTGGAAACCGTTGCCTCGCAGTCATGTTATATAGCTACGAGTTACTAGAATCTAACCACGCAGAGTAATTGTCTAAGTCAATTTTTAGTGTTGTAAATTAGTGCGCCACAGGTGAGCACTGGAAAATATAAAGCTCGTTGTTTAAGTTTGTTTTCTTTTGGCTCCATTAAGCACTCAGAAAGCTCAAATTTTGAATTAATTATCTTTTGTTTTTGTCACATCACTTATTTTATTTTTGTCTCGGTTTTCTTTGATGTACCGCGGGCTGCATCTCAGATACAGTTCTTGAATAAATAATTAGATCAAACTTGTGGAAAAATCTTGACGAATTTCGACTTAAATTGTTTAAAGTCGAAAGATTCTACTAGAAAACCTCCTCAAAAATAGAATAAGTTAGTTAAGTACCTCGAAAGTCGGGATTTATGGCGTATACAGCCCTCGGATGCTGCGCATCCTCGCGGGCTGTATACGCCATAAATCCCTCCTTCTCGGTATTTAACTCTAACATACAACGCTAACACTAGCCTTTTAATGTTTGCCATGCAAAACCTAAATCATTCCAGTGCCAATATGCGCTTGAAAACTTCTATAATATCTTTATTTGGCGGCGCAGTGTAACGAGGTAGCAATACCTCCGCGAGGGTAACTTATGGAAAAAAATTCCGATCTCTATTAATTATTTATAGGTTGCTCCACCTAATGCAGCTGTCTAAAATTTCAAATGCAACAAAACTAAAAAAATATTGAAAGGAAGTAAAAAATACCGTTGAAGTACAGCTATTTCTTGGTATACTAGTTTGCCTCTGTCCCTGCCGTTAGATGAAAACTTTCGTCTTTATTAAGTGCAGTAAAGTAGTCAACGCAATTTCTCAACAAAAATATAATGATAGCTTAAAATTTACAAAGCAAGTGTAAATTTGCAAGCATTGAATGGCGTTAGATCGGCGTGAATTAGCGACTTAAAATGTCTTTACATTGCAAATGTTCTTTAAACATATAGCTGGCAGGTTTTGCAGTAGTTTAATCCTTAGTGGTAAAAAAGGCACAGACAAAATTCCGGAGGACGAGACTATAGTGTTGGCAAGTACGTTAACATTGAGACAATGTTTAGCCATACCAACTAAAATACAATTACCGTATTGTTTTTATAACAACAGGTGATACATTGCCAGAAGGAGATATTATATCCAGTCACGCAGTTCATTCTCAAGTTGAATGTTCCTTAATTTGTCTTCAGAAATTAACATGTGTCGGTTACAACTACAGACCTACAGAGTCAAATAAATATGTTGTAAACTGCCAACTAACTGATAAAACCCGAGGAAGAGATCATGAAGGAAACGCAAAAGAAAAATGGAGATTTTATCAAACTTTAAAATTGGTAGGAAAAATATAACATATTTGTTGACAGATTGCAATAAATTTCTTGCATGTGATGTAGGGAACTATAAGGGGTATCATGAATAAATAAGTGAAGTGCGGGATATATATCACCTTGAATAATAATTATATGAAATTTGTGAATGAATTTTAAAAAACATTGACTTAAAGTCGACGGTTTCTGTTCGGTAAACAACAAAAATCATGTAAACTTGTTAACTTCGAAAACGCGGGATATAATTAAGAGATACTTCGAATTCGAGCCAGCGGCTCTTCAGCTGAAATTATTTATTCATCATACAGATTATTGATGTTAATAAGTATTCTGTAATCTGATTAGCTCTCTCATAGTAAGAGATCAGACTTGTTGACAAAAATAAGTCGGCCCTTTGCTATAATTCATTTATATGCCGGTTGCCTTTGTTATATTATGCAATGTAACGAAGGTGTTCGAAGCAATAAAAGTAACACTGAAGTATTAAGTGGAACGTGAAATGTTTTTTATGCGTTTTGATGCTTATAATGTCCCTGTGCAAACGTTTATTGAGTTTGAGTAAATAGTATATCTGAGCTCTGCTCGGGTTTATATTTATTAGGCATACTTACCCAACTAGTCACGTCACAAATTTTGATGTGAAAGCAATTTATGTACATATTTGCGAATAACTTCACAACTGAGGGATTACATTGAGCGGCTAATCGTCTCAATTTTTCATGCTCTTTCACATGAAACATTAAAAAATGTATAGCCAATACCCAATTTAAACTACAAAACATGAATTTCTATATCTAATTTTTTTCGGCTTGTTTTTAGATAAACAAACCACCACAGCGACCAAGTTTGTATATAATTTCTTTATAACTGTAATGATTTATTATATGGTTATGAGTGTTTTACAGTAAACTAAAACACTTGTATTTTCCATATTTTCCCTAGTGAAGATATGAGAAAATATGTAACGCGTGAAAAACGGGTGTGCTTTTCCGCGAGATTTCTGTGTTCTCTGCTAGCTTTTTCCGACTTCTGACTATATAATAAAAAGAACATTACACAGAAGCTTGAAGATATGTATGTTATTTACCGGAGGAGGTCCGTACTGAAAAAACATTTTGTCGAGGTGTTAAAAACGGTCCGAGGTCGAAGGCCATTTTTGAGATCGACACAAAATATTTTTCCACTACGTACCGACCGAAACGGTAGATAACTTGATATGTTTATTTTTTTAATGTTGCCTGTACTTTCTCCGTTGTTGTTGACATTCTTAAAATTGCTGTGGCTTGTTGAAGCTGACACTGGCTCGTTTTCAAGAAAATTTGATTCATCTGGATGATAAACTCACTCTCACTATGAAAGCTATCATCTGAGAACATTTATACTTTTACATTTTCATTAAGTTGTTTAAAAAATTTATATACCCCTTTGTAAACAAAATAATACCATGATCACCTATAGGGTTCTTTTGTTCTCGCCGGGTGGTTTAATCACGATATTCCCGGCTAAGCGGGAAGATCTCAAATTCTTCCGGCAAAGCCAGGCAGATTTCTAATTTCTCCCTGAGTAAAAGTCATGAGGCAAATTCAAAGATACGATAAAGAGTTCTCGTAATAACTTTTACACACAAACAAAATAATCACGCTAGAATGTTAATGACATTAAGATATGGTGTTAATTACTCGACTTATTAATGTTCACTTTTCACTAAACAAGTCACACAACTATATTATAGAGAAAGTAATTTATTTACTTTGTATACATTATTGATCATGCATAGTATTACACAATACACGTACTGTCAGTTAATTTTGTACAATGAAAACACTAGCCTCACCTCGGTGATCATGGTATTACAATTCGCTCTCAGGTTTCCCTCGGGACTAATCACTATCTTCTTAAAAACCATTTATTACTCATAAAAATTATGGCTAAAAAACTGTTTTGGTCCGCCAAGCAAGAATCGTAAAATGCCACCCGCTCGTGCAGCCAATCAGATTGCAGAAAATCACAAAATAACTCTAGCCGTGCACAAATAATAAATAAATGAACATTATTTTCTCGTTTTGAAAATGATATTTTATTCACTCGCTGCGCTCGTTTGCAAAATATTGTTTTCAACATTCGAAAATAATATGCATATCTTCGCGCCACCGTGTAATATCCTCTATTTATTTCAGATTGCACATGCATACGGATTAACAAAATATTTAGAATTGAACATGCCATATAATATGAAAATAATTAACTAACGTGATCGTTAGACATTGAGAAGGACAGCCAGGAGGGGATGCTAACTTTGTACTAGCAAAATTTTATGTTTGAATGATTTCTATATTTATGTATGCGCAATTCGTACATTTCTACCGAGATTTTTTCTGGGATTTTTGCTTTTTATACTGGCCATTTACATAATAACTATTAAATAATAATGTTTTGACTATGTTATAGATTGTGCGGGTGCACTGGGAATGGAAAGTCGTGAAATACGCGATGATCAAATAACGGCATCAAGCCAGTATCCTTCCTATCCGGCATCCAGTGCAAGACTGAACTTAATTTTAGAACAGGGAGCATGGTCGGCGTGGACAGAAGATCTTCATCAATGGCTACAAGTGGATTTTGAACGATCTACCATCATTACAGGGATAAGCACTCAGGGAATACATTATGGGAGTGAGTTTGTAACCGATTACACGATTTCCTTCAGCAATGATGGGCAAAATTTTTATGGCTACAAACCCCGAGGAGTACTTAAGGTAAGGTAAACTATGAAAGGCTAATAAGATCAAGACCACAACCACTAGTGCGGAGAGATTAAAATTTTTTTTAATTTCCCCCCCCCTATTTTGTAGGTATTCAAGGGGAACAATGACGGAAATTCTGTTGTCCACCACAGCATTGTACCTGCTATCACAGCAAGAATCATTCGCGCTAATCCAACCGGCTGGTATAGATACATCACCATGAGACTGGAGTTCTATGGCTGCTATTATTGAAGTTCGACTGTTATTGAAACTACTAGTTTAGACAATAATTATATATGCGCCGATTATAACTCGGGTAGCGGTGGGACAACATGTAACAAAACTTCAAACATTTCGCAATGTAATCTCATTTTACCGTGTTGTCTCGGCAAAGCGATTTGAGAAAAGCAGGCGATTGGTTTTAATTTTAAAAATGTAAACAAATAACGTTTTAAAACTCAGAAAAGCATAAAACATAAAGAATAAAGAATAATATAAGTGATTAGCACAGTGAATCCCTGGATACGGATTAAAACAAGACGAGAATGAGTTTGTGATATTTTATAGTTTGTTACAAAATCATCATCAAACAAACTAAAATTTCAATATAATACATGGTCTCATATAGAAAATTTATCATATGACGTCATTACAAAGGAATTTGTCGCTACGAGCCTGATTACTAGTCAGTTAAAAGATGTAAGGAAAGTGTTAAAAAAGGATTAAAGCAGCAGTGCCACCCGCTGCGCATCCTGTTCTGCGCATGTATTTTGAAATCTCGAATTTTAATAAGGCGTCCAACGCTGGAGGCGCGCACGGTGGTGCTCGGCGAAATTCAGGTCAGAAAAGGGCATTTCCAAGCCTAAAAGATTATAGGAAATCGTGGGAGAGCCATCATAAAAGGATATATTTGAATTTCAATATATTTAATTAATGGAAAGAGGCAAAAATTGAAGCAGGATACGACAATTCAAGTGACAGCGATTTTGCTGCGCATTTGTTGTCCTTAGAATTTCGTCGAAGGTAAGTTGTAATTTGATTTTCTACTCGGTAGTGGTAAACACAACTGTGCTTAAACTTATTACATGTACATTTGGATAATTTTTTGGGCGTCGTCTACTGCTAGAATCCTCCGACCAAAACGTCTTGTCTCAACAGAAAATTGTAGATGTCACTGAAGACGAAAGCCACATGGTCGAAAAACAGACAAACGTCTCTCAAGGTATTAAGGGAATATTATGTTACGATAAAGGACATCTCAAATACTATTTTTAACATTTAATCCAAAACATAGAATTTTACTATAGTTTCGTTTGGTTTTAATGTCCAATTGAAAGCCATTTATTATTTTTACACTTTTAGAACAAAGAACATCTACACCACTGAAATGTTCTGGTGCAGAAGCACCCTCCCATATTGAGTCACCAGTATTCTCTCAAGGTCAAGTACTTGATGATTTTCACCATGAGACACATAGTGACTAGATGGGCATACTAGATGTGTATCATTTCAGGAAAGGTAAGCAAGAATTGTGTTTACTATTTGTATATAGTAGTTTTTTACTTTACTTGATTTAACACCTATTTTATAGTCTGGTTGGTGAGCAAGATTCCGTAGTAAATCGAGAAGAAAATACATCAATCTTCGTGGATGATGAAGTAGATTCTGAAGAAACCATCTCAGTTGAAAATATTGGGTAAATAGTGGGCTCTAATTGTGAATTAGGCTTGTAAAATAATATAAGATACTAAGCTATTTGAATACTAGTTTCACAAATATGTACTACAACCTACAACAAAATTTTTTGTATGCCTGTTTTTTCAACAGATTTCATGATCATACTACATCAGCAATTCAAGTTTTAAACGAAGAAAATCCTGACGACAAAGAGTACCAGTAAGCAATCCCTAATCCATTTTGAAAATCGACCATACTTGATGTTTATCTATTGGAAATTAATAAATCATATCTGGTATCACGCTTTTTCTTAGTGTAATATATTTCTGTAAAAAGCATTGGAGCTCATTGGGATTTTTGTATATTGTGTTTTTAACTTGTATTGAGAGAGACGAGGGTGATGATGTGGGATGTTATGATGCTTTTGATCTTCATGACCTAAATGAAGAAGAATTTGACCACTCTGAGTCTGAAGATGATGTTGGTGGAATTTCTTCAGGAAGCAAAACCAGTTTAGGGTTTGGTCTGCACCAAAAATTCAGTACAGGCGATGAGAAGTATTCCCTGAATGAAGAGCTCAAGAAGGTTGAAGAAAAACGGTTTATTTGCTCACGTTGCCAAATGCTTAGTTGCAATAACATTCCAAATGTGACACACCACTTTATTGGTACAACATTAGTCGCACACATTTCATACCAGGCTGGGCATGCATTCAGGTTCTGTTCCTCTCATGAAGTTAATCAAACGCATGTGAATAACATCCAGGTTGCTGCTGCTGTGTTGCTGTCAGGGAACAACTTTGGCAAAGTAAAACGTTTGGCTGAAAGCATGAATTTAGCAATTCTGTCAAATTGGTGTTGGTATTTTCATTGAAATTATGCTAAATACACAAGAGTGGTATTTTCATGCTCACAAATTCAAATAAAAACATTCCTATCCCATTTGTGAACAAAATACATCATTACAGCCATTATCTATAATGGTTAAACAAATAGATTACATATTTTTATAGATGTTCCAAAACGCATAACAGGTAGAACGTACAAGAGAAGTACTTACTCTCATATAATTTTACTACTGTCATATCATTTCAGAAACAGACTTCAAAACTGTGAAACACAGTCTGGACAAAATCTATTTGGCAAAATCTATTAAAAAGTGTCTTAACAAAGTAAGTTGCATTTCCATTTGGTAGTAAAGGGACAAATTTACAGTTGAAATGATGTTGTTTTTATACTCATTTTTATCAATTCACTTGCTTTTATTTTATTTTAGCTTGGCAAACTCAAAGCAATGAAGGAGATAAAGGACTGATGAGGCCACATAATCCATCATTTTTGGTATTGTGCCATGGAATGTAAAACAGATGAATCCACATCAGATGCCGTAGCTTTCAAACTGACGAAGGTCTTTTTTGTTACATAATTGGGCAATACTATTTAATACTTTTGAATTCTAAATTAATTTTTAAGTAACAATTACCATTACAAACCTACAGGACATGTGGATAGGGTTGTTACACCATGTGTGCAACAACCATGAGTGGCTTGGTGGCAAATACACTCATCCAAAACGAACACATGATGAGAACCTTCCCTGATTCGATAGACGAGACAATGATTTTGTTGAGCTGCAGAAGGTTATCCTAAATCCAGAACTGCTGGAGTTTTAAATATTATACACGAATTAGGTATAAACTGCTTAAATCTTAAACTAATTACAGTGCTAAATTTACGTTAAAACCTCTAATTTACACATATTATATATGAGCCACAATTTAGGGGTTGTCATTATAATTTTTTGTTTTTAAGAGGATTAGGGATTAGGATTACAAATAGGATATTGTTAGGGTTGCATGGATTCAGTTTAGCATTGGATTAAGCATTTCAGTAAAGAAACAACCCCTAAGACATGACAGTTGTAACAATTTTATTTTTCTTACTGTGTGATGAATAAAACCAGTAAGATTTTGTTCACATTTATCTCAATTTTTCTTTGTCAATTTGACAGACCCACTGGAGAGATAGAATGTGCCAATAGTTTCAGCTTGGTGTACACAGCAAAACGAGTGCCATTCAGGTAAGGTAATGTTGCCTTAATTAAAACATTGCGTGTGTGCAAAAACTCTGTTGCAATAATTACAGTATTCCATTTGATTAGTTATAGAGTGTATAAAACTCGAAAGCAATTGGCAGCAATAGATGGGAATTTTCATGCAAATCTTCCCAATGCCAAAAGTCAATCTGGTGTTGAAATGAACACGAAGATACAACCAAAGGACCAGGGAGTGGGATATAAAGCCAATCAAAGTCGACAAAGGATATGGTTAGCTTCCAATTCTGATGGCCAAGATAGTTAATCGGAGACTATATGATACAGAGAACGTAACCGGAATGTGGCTCTGAATATTAGTGAACTAGGAAACATTGCACCTACAATTGCACACATACCAGCACCAGCAACGAAGGACATACTCCTCAAAAAAGTCGATTTTAATAGAACAAGCTATATTTATATTTACATTTAGTACTTGTGTTGTTTTCGATTTTCGTTCCCTGTATCGCTTATAAACTCCTGTTACCGATGGATAACGCTGTCTAATTTTTAGGAATACACATGAAGGACAAACTCTGTGGTTGCCTTTCCCTAAATATCCATGTCTAGCCAAAATAAACTGTCTGTAAGCTGCTTTACGAAAAGCCCTTGTACCGTTATATTATCTTCTCGATTGTTTCTAATATCGCTTGTATTTCCTATGAACAATTGATGAACATCAGTATCTAGGCAAAACTTTAAGGACGGTGATGATGAAGTTATGCACTTTTTCAGTTCACAGCACTTATTTTCCACAACTAGGGGCATGGGTCTACAATTTGAACATGTGCACCTTGGTGGAATAACTTCACATTCAGTTGTTGTTGCCACAGCAGTTCCTTCTCCTTCAGCAATGTCTTGTTGCTCAGTTTGTTCACCTGTACCGTCGGCTTCCCCAGTTCCACCATCATCAGAGACACCCATATTTTCATCCGGATCATCTTCCGCATGATTTGATGTAATCCGTACTACCTATTCCTCTTCTAAGGCTTCTAATTGCAAGCTTTCTCAATGTTGAATGATCAAGTGTATGAATAAATGCCTGTGAATTTAATGTTATAGTAACATCTATTAATGCCTTGCCCAACAAAATGTTATAGCAACCATTGCCTTGCCCCAATGAAGGGGCAGGAGTGAAGGTCCTCACTCCCTCAGTTGTGAGATATAGTAATTGATGCTGGATGTGTACTTGGGTAGACACTAATTTTAAAGAAACCCAAACACTACTTTACTAACCTAAAAACAATAAATTAAAACATCTCAAATAACATTTACTTATTGCTATGTATTTTACATTTTGTGATTTTTGGTGAATCTGATTATCGACTACAAAAATGTAATATCATATTTCACTGTTTTCATGCATGACAATAGGTTGTATAGCTGTTAAAAGCTTTGTGCAGTCTTGTAGATAGGCAGGAAATAATATAGTCTGTGCCACTTTGTTGACTAACCTTCACATCACTGTTTTCTTTCTCTCTCTGTTGACTTCTGTTTCCTCATTTTCCTGCGGTGTCAAGCCACGGAAACGGTAGGACCAGTTTGTCCTTTTACCGTGTGGTGACCTGTCACGGCTTGCTCCCTCTTTGCTTTCGTTTTCCTATTGTATTAAAGCACAAACGTATGTTAAATGAAAGAAGAATAGTGAATTCAAAACTTATAGACATGTTCCTAAATTAATGTTAACCTACCCTATTTTAGCAAGGATTTTTGGGAGTTCCACACTTGCAGTTGGCGGAGCACACCATGTTGGTTGCTTTACACGGACATCCTCGTTTTGTTTTCTAAGTGCTCTTACAACTGCAGTTTGTATCCTGTATCAAATACATAAATTATTTGGTATTTCCTTTATGAGAATGTAAATTTATGCACATTTAAATCATAATAAATGAATATACTCACCGCCGCATTTTTTGTCGCTCCTGACGTCGCCATGTTGGTTAACGAGATGCAAACACGACTGTTTCCGATATATTCCGAATATGCAATGTTATTTCAACAAAATTAGATTTGGCATGCATAATTTATGTATTTACTTAATTTGCACAAAACTCCCATGAGATATTTAATAATATTGGAACCCTTTTTCCAGAAAAGCTATTCTAATGAGAGAATATATGTTCGCACAACATTTTGAATGGCTTCATCAATGGATCATTCAAATTTCTTAAAATTTTGAACAGCGATAAAACACCTAACATATTTTCTACCTACCAACTCAAAACTACTTTAATTTAAGGATTTAAATTTCGCGCCAGCCATTTTTAATGTGTTTCAAAATGCACCCCTGGGTTTGAAACATTTGAATTTCAGGATATTTTTATTTAATCTACACCGTAAGTACCGTAGCAATGTATATATTAATAAAAAACTTCATTGCGCGAGGTTGAGATACACTTTGTATAACTGTTTGCTATCTCTTAGTTTACTCGCCCTCAGTTGAAAAATACACTACACACAAATATTCTTAAGGTTTTCAACAATCTCAGGGAACCATAATATTCTCATATTTAACTATGAGATTACGAGCACGGAATTCAACGCATAAAAACTGATCAAGAGCGATTAATCTAATTGTTTTAGCAGAATCTAGGATAAAGAACTGATTTTTCAAAAGCTATTAAAAATTGTCTTTGAATTTAAAAAATTATGCCAGAAAATTTTTTAGCTACTCGCTGTCTGCCGACCAATAGATTGCGAGCACAATAGCCAATCAAATTACAGCATTTGCATTAGTATGCTAGTATGATTCTATTTTAATACGCGCTCAAAACCCATGACGTCGTTATCAATGAATTTTTTCAACATGGCGGCTGTCAAAGAGCGGTGTTCGTTTTGTTCTACTATGAATATTTAGAAATAAAGACGTATATGGTAATTTATATGGAAACAAATTGAATTAATTAATAAATGTGTTATATTAGGTTATTGATTTATTATCGACAGAGAAAGGGAAATAAAAAATTGCGTGAAATTGGCTCGATATTCGACGACGCGATTTAATAAGTTCAGTCATTCAGTTCACAACACGCGCGAAGATTTTAATACCTACAATGGACTTACCTCGGGACTTTGGAGATGATCGAGGTAAGATATACTGTCAATTTTTACTTGTATTTTGTTCTTTAATTTAGAATTTTATTTCTACCGCTGTGTCAACTGAACTACTGGCAATCTATACATTGCAAGCCAGGGGCAAGCTACTGTTTTATCTTATTTCCCTACTACACTATTTTTTTCAACAATCACCTACGCTTATATTTGTAATATCATGAGGAAAAAGTCCTATTATGCAAATGTGTATTGGGAATTAATATTTATTGTCCTGCACACTTGGCAGTTGGTCCACTTGTTATGAGATTGAGGTATATGCCCTCAATCTTCATTATTCCCTTTTTTATGTGTTTGCTCTTATTTCTCAATCTTAAATTGTCTTTAAAAATTAAAATGACTTTACAAACTACATCCAGCTTAAATCTGAAGTCATTCGTAAGTCGACGCCGAAAAGAAAATTGACTTTGAATCCAAGCATTGTTCATAATATAATGCAATATTTGCAAATAACCTTCCATTATTTCAATTTTTGTGTGCCTGGATGTTTTTCTCATTTTTAAAATGCATTTGAGAATCAAAATGACTTTACAAACTACATCCAGTTCAAATTTGAAGTCATTCGGAAGTGGACGCCGAAAAGAAAATTGACATTGAATGAAAGCCATGTTACTGTTATGATGTAATATTTGCAAATGACCTTCCTTTATATCAATTTTTTAATGCCTGGATGTCTTTCTCAATGCTAAAATCTCTTTAAAAATTAAAATGACTTTACAAACTACATCCAATTCAAATTTGAAGTCATTCGGAAGTGGACGCCAAAAAGAAAATTGACATTGAATGCAAGCCATGTTACTGTTATTATGTAATATTTGCAAATAACCTTCCTTTATATCTATTTTTTGTGCCTGGATGTTTTTCTCAATCCTAAAATGCATTTCAAAATCAAAATGACTTTACAAACTACATCCAATTCAAATGTGAAGTTATTTGGAAGTGGACGCCGAAAAGAAAATTGACATTAAATGCAAGCCATGTTACTGTTATGATGTAATGTTTACCATTTGTGTTACATTGTATTGTATTATTTTATTACTTTCACAGTGACATTTTACTAATGCCATAAAGTCCAGCAGTCTTGGAAGAGAATTGGAACTAAGCATGAACTAGAAAAGGTATTTTAAACTCAAACCATTATTCATTGATTAGGCCGTTTTTTATGGTTTTTAAAACCAACCAAATTATGTCTGAGTGCTACCATTAACAGGTACTGTCCACACCAACAATCATGACTCATGTTCCTTTCAAATTAAATTGGTCATTGTATCTTAAATGATAAAAACACATTTTAAACACATGAAAATAAACACATGGGTGGGTGGGACCTAATTATTGGAATTCTGCCAGGCCAGGCATAGTTTAAATCATTCATATACAGTGTATCATAATAAATGTGCAAAAATATCAGAATTTCTAAGAAGATGTTTTCTTGCAGGCTATTAAAGAAAACAAAAAATGAAAGATGAAAATGAATATTTATTAAATCACAGATTATTATTTATGATACAATTTATTCTTGTGTGAATATAATGCAAATATTTATAACTTTATACAGTAGACAAAATATTCCATAATGTGCAGGTTTTTGCCACCCAGCGCTGACAGAATGAGGTTGATGTTTTCAGATACTGTAATCATATCTTCAAGATTGTAATAGTAATATCACAGAGATCTATAAAAAAATACTTTCATGGTTAACTAGTAGAGGAATTGATTTACTTCAGGTTACGGGGGGGGGGGGGGGTCTGAGTTAATCCACGGGCAATTATCAAAGAAAAAAAAATATTTGGCCCTTATGACCATATAGGCAATTTTGTTTTGATGTCAACATGCTTGGCTTCTTGAGCCTGTCTGGTAGTCTTTACTAATAACGCATGCCGCCTCAGTTGACTTTCAGGCCCTGCTTTATGACCAGTCCTGGTTCAGCAACCTTCCTACCAGATTGTTGCGTCCATGATGCTGGTGAAATTCAAAACTTTACAGTAAACATGTGACTGAAAATTTTATTTTCATTCCTAAAAAGGGCGTTTCAGGTTATATAGCGTATGGCATGAAGTTGTATACTGAATGCCTGTAAATGAGTAAAAAACTGAATGCCAGCTGTAAAATCAGTAAATTGAAGTAAAGGAACTTAAAATTACAAATACTCAAATCTTTCTTAAAAATGCAAAATCCTTTAACGTTTTCCATGTACTTATGTTACTAACGACTTGTGAACAAGCTGATCATCATTCAGAGGACGAAAGCAGTGGCTTTCAATCAGTTTTATTATTAATTTAAAATAGCAGATAATTTTGCAGCTAAAATATGCTCACCCCTGAGTCAGATACGTGTGCATATCAACATAACAATAATTCAAATAACATCCATTAAATACGATATTACTCTTACCACGTTATCCTTCTTTATATTTAGCAATGTTTTGCCTCATGACATAACCAAAAATCCAATAAAATTCTGTTTGGCTTCGCAAATACTTTTCTGGAAAACTTTCAAAACATGTACAGAAGATGGCGGCTGAGCATTTTTTCCATAGACATAGTAGGTCTAGATTGCTGACTCATAGAATCGGAGGCGTGACCTGTATGATAAATCCAAGATGGCGCGGGAACCGGGCAAAAACTATAAGACTCTACAGGGAAATCAATGTTTTTCGCGATTTAAAATATCTCGTTGCTTGGAATCGCTTCGAATCAACATTTTTTGAAAACAACTAATTATTGCGGAAGTTTTAAGCACTATTTGTGTAATTTCTCGTGAAAATCTCCTTCGTGAAATGTGTTGTGAATTGGTCACTTGGTCAGTTCGAGACATTTGCTGTCCAAAATATGTATTTTTGACCGGCTTTGGCCTCTTGGGTGTTATTGTGACCTACAGCTATCCTAAATTAAACATTTACAAAACGATGGAGCAAGATGTTAGCGTAATTATGTAATATGCATTACCAAAATATAATCGAAAACTGGTGCTAAAGCTGCTAGTTTCGTTCGTGTGAATCGTGTGTGAAATGTGGGTAGAATTAACTGAACAGTCCACGGTTTAATGACCGAAATTTTTCTATTTGAATTTAAACTATATGTTTACTTTAAAATTAACATAATGGTAAACTTTGGCATACTTTTGAATACACTGTAGATAGAATGCAACATGCACCTGCTTGCTAGCTTGTGCAACATTGGAGCAAAGTCTGCAAACATGCGAGTATGGTAAAGCAATATTCTAATTCCCATTTGCTATATTCCAATGAACAATTAGTCGTGATTATAAAATCATTAATAATTCATGAAGAAAACGCAAAGGAGATCACAACCGATTTACATAAGCAGCAACTTTTCAGTCTGGGTAGTTTGCACACACTCAACACAAATTTAACCTAATTAAGCCTAATTAAGCCTGAAAGACATTGTATGAAGTGAACACAAATACCGTTAGAATAATTTTCAAATTGGTAACGTCAAAAAAGTATCATCTTGCTTCATAGATTCATCGACACACTGTGACACTGCATTACAGTATATATGATTGTAAATGAAAATCACACACCACACAAATCAGGCGAATAATCGATTTGTACGCGAACATCTTGCTCCATCATTTTGTAAATGTTTGATTTAGGATAGCTGTAGGTCACAATAACACCCAAGAGGCCAAAGCCGGTCAAAAATACATATTTTGGACAACAAATGTCTCGAACTAACCAAGAGACCAATTCACAACACATTTCACGAGAGAGATTTTCACGAGGAATTCAACAGAAATTATACAAATTGTGCTCAAAACTTCCGCAATAACTAGTTCTTGGGAAAAATGTTGATTCGAAGCGATTCCAAGCAACGAGACGTTTTAATTCGCGAAAAACATGGATTTTCCTGTAGAGTCTTATGGTTTTTGCCCGGTTCCCGTGCCATCTTGGATTTATCATATAGGTCACGCCTACGCAATAGTAATTATACTATGAGTCAGCAATCTAGACCTACTATATGTATGATTTTTTCGCAAAGGCTTGGTCGCTAAGTTTTGAGCGGTTTTTGAAAAATCTAAAAAATCTCCTCTTAATTGTAAAGGGTTTGGAGGCTTTCTTACCAACAGATTATTTATGGATGTCTTTGGACAAGTTTATGCAATTTTTGCAGTGCTAATTCATCACGTAGTAACTGAATTTTTGCCTAAGCAACAAATAGCATGCATGTATGTCTAGTTTAGTAATATTTCTTGATCACAAAGAAGCATTTGAGACTGTTGACAACAGTATGTTGCCGGGAAAATTGTTCTTGTATGGGGTTTACTAGCCGGAAACATGTTTGTTAGACAAACAACACTATATCCTCTATAAAATGTAATAGGTGTGGTGTTCCTCAAGGGTCTAACCTAGGTCCCTCCTTTTCTTAATATATTTTAACGACTTACCGCGATGTCTAAGAATATCTACGTCAGCAACTACTTGTAAATCATTTGTTGACAGGCCATCGTGTTAAAATGGCGTTAAATAATAATAGTAATAATGGATGACTTACTTCACCTGCTCTCTCTTCGGTCGCTGGTAACCGGGCTACTACTACCCTCGCCCAAGCTCCGCGCACTATGTTACAATGCCTTCATTATTGCAAGTCAAACGACATTTAATTAATATGAAGGCGGGGAATATCATTCACAACACGGGAGAAGCATATTACCATTTATGCCATACATATAGAGATTTACCCGAGGTAAACGGGTGAAATAAAATCGTATTTTCACTATGGAGAAGCGAATAAACGTTTTCATTTCATTTTTCGCTAGTGAAAATTTATCGTATTAGCATTTTGATTGGCTATACGGTTTTTCTCACTATATAGTGAAACCCGCCGTGTTGGGGAAGGAGCGAAAGGAAATTTGGCTTTTATGTCTAAAACAAGAAGAGCTTCCCCAATAAAAAACATGAAACGTAAAGAAGAACAGCTTTGACTCACTATTTAGACCAAATAACGGAGAAACAAATGGTATGATTCTGTTTTGAGAGTTCAGTATTTTGTTTCGACATTGTTCGCCTTTGATAGGTTTCCAGTTTCAAAATAATCTCTATTTGTTTAGCATAAACAAATTACAGCATGGTTTGCTCGTTAGTACGATTTTTATTATGCACTTGTTGTAAAAGATTGCTAAACTCACTCGTTTGCTGCGCTCACTCGTTCGTTTAGCAATCTTTCACAACTCATGCATAAAAATCGTACGCACTCGCCAACCATGCAGTAATCTCTATTTCCTTACACTTTTTGCTGTTCAGTTTCATGATGTTCTTGACCGTCCTTCTTTCAATTGCATTAAGGCATGATTGTAGGACTACGTTGAAGAAATTCATTTTAGACTGCTGCAACTAAACGTTATGCAATGATATTTATGAACAAACAGACGACGTTTCGATGGGTTCATCTCTTGTTCTCATGTTAGCTAATATCATTATCAAAGAATTTAAAGAAAATGTTTGTAATTTTACGTTGAATTTTAACGCAATTCCACATAGAAGTTTTTAGGCACTTCCAATACAGCCAGAAATTAAATCTTCGAACCTGATGTATTTTTCCTATTTTCATTCTTAAGTGCCGTTACCATAATTTCACGGATAAGTGTGTTAATTCTGTTGTGTAGTTGTTCGTTATCTCCTTTCCGAATACTTTTGTTACGTATTTTACACAAATGTTTCACTAAGCGAGCCATATATAGGGGATCTTGCTTAGATAGTTTAACTTTAATCAATATAAAACCATATTATTGAATACAGAAGTGATGATATTATTCAATAATGCAACAGCTTCGTTCACATTCTGGCATTCGTCGATCCGACTCCAATCTTGTGCCTCCAATTCTCGTTTCATGCAAACTTCCGATGCTCTGTTGCGTCTCTAAAGTAGACAATTTTTCTTTCTGGCTTGACGGCAACCCGTGTGGTTACAATAATTTCCTAATGATCGGTTTTTACAAAACCATCAAAAACTTCTAGAGGTTCTACAAATGCGGACAGTTGGTTAAGAAACTGTCAAGAACTTTCTGACCTCTTGTTGGCTTTCTCATCATTTGTTCCATGTTATGTTGGCATGTAAAATGTTTAATTATTAGTTGATTAACATCTCCTGCAACAATATGCCTGGCATTTGATTCCAACTGAAGAATTTGCTCCACACTCTCTGATAAGTGATTTATTACTTCACTTTCATGCTAGATAGGGTTAGGGGGATGATACAATGAGGCAACATAGTACTTGCTGTTTACTGTCTTAATTTTGCACAAAATATATTCTAAATTATTTTTTTGAAAGTTCAGAAATTTACATTCCCAACCATTTCGATGGATTATAGCAACATTTTCTTCATTCCTTGAAGCATCTCGATCTTTTCTTACAATACTATAATTTTTAGGACATATTAGACAAGACGATACCTCATTATTTAACTATGTCTCGGATACGAAGCAAATGTCGATTTCCCATGTGGAAAGTTCAATTTCCAACGAAGACGCAGCTTGAGGTCACCCGATCCGAACGTTGTATCCCAATAAAATCATTGTATCCAATAAATTATTGTGATTATCACGTTCAGGGTTAGGGTTGGGGTTTGGGTCAGGATTCATTTTATATGCATTAAATGACAATTCCAGTAACTATTGGGATTATCAAACGTTGTAACCAGTAATTTTATTGGAATACAACGTTCGGATCGGTTGTTGAGGTTTAGCGAGACAACATTTGTTTATAACCACGCGCACACATACTCTTTTCAGTTGTTTTATTTAAATTTAAATCAGTTTGATTCTTGGAACCCATATGGCAATACAATTCAAAATTGCACGGGAAAATGTTTAATGTTGTCAAAAAGAAGTTTTATTTGCTCGTGGACACTAACATATGATTACGTAAGTTTATAATTTCAGAGTACTTTGGCAAACGTGCTTTCAATTAAGGGTAAAAAATATGTTGCCATTTTCCTTTACGCTGAATTTCTCGGATTTTAAAAGTTTTTAAAATACGCAAGTGTTATTGAAACCGCTGTAAGGGTGTATATTTCAAAAGTCTGAAATATTTGAGATTTTAAGTGTAAGTGAGTATTTTGTCGTCGATGAACATATTGTTTTTACAGGTGTCCGTCATTTCTGCCACATTAATATTGTATACCGGCTTCAAGTATTCCTCTCCATCAACTAAACATATTTACTAAGACTACATGATAAAGAACACGATGCTAATATCATCCGTGTTGATATTGTTTGCTTCCTTCATCGCCGTTGGTCAATGCAGAGATGGCGAACTGCATTTGGAAAATCAAAAATACTTCACAAAAGTGCCAAGTAACGGTAAGTCGATCAAAGGCGCTGTTAACAACCGCGATGGATTATTTTAGCAGAGATTCTATATCTGTATTAATATTGTTAAGTTTTAATTAACATGTCTCATGCATTTGTACACGTCGCTAATTGCCGTCTTCAATAGAAGCAGATTTAGGATCTTCAAATTAGTTAGAAAAATAGCGTCCTATCATCAGTATTAAATAGAAACAAGGTTGAACTTCAGTTATTTCAAAAAAAGGATAGATTTGTCATGAGAAAATAATAAGAAAATTTTATAAAGGATCTTGTTTCAAATAAGCTACTTTGATCTGAGTATATGATCTTTTTAGCTCCAACTGCGCGTGTACTAAGTTTTGAAATTAGCCACACATTACTAGTCTCCTTTACTGAGCATTCTTGCAAAAAATGGACGAATGATCAATATTATTACATCGTATTCATTTCTTGAAACGAATGGTGCTGTCACAATTTGAAACTTTCAAAGACAAGCTATATATAAGGAGCAATCTTATTTCCTTTTCCCCAGGTTTAACACTGCATTTTGCTTATTGGAAAACTTTAGGTCTTACATATCAAACAATTAAAAAGGAAGAAATAAAATTTTGCTTTCTAAATTGGAAACCGTGCCTCGCTGTCATGTTATATAGCTACGAGTTGCTAGAATCTAACCACGCAGAGTAATTGTCTAAGTCAGTTTTTAGTGTTGTAAGTTAATGCGCCACAGGTGAGCACTGGAAAATATAAAGCTCGTTGTTTAAGTTTGTTTTCTTTTGGCTCCATTAAGCACTCAGAAAGCTCAAATTTTGAATTAATTATCTTTTGTTTTTGTCACATCACATACAACGCTAACACTAGCTTTTTAATGTTTGCCATGCAAAACCTAAATCATTCCAGTGCCAATATGCGCTTGAAAACTTCTATAATATCTTTATTTGGCGGTGCAGTGTAACGAGGTAGCAATACCTCCGCGAGGGTAACTTGTGGAAAAAAATTCCGATCTCTATTGATTATTTATAGGTTGCTCCCTCTAATGCAGCTGTCTAAAATTTTAAATGCAACAAAACTAAAAAAATATTGAAAGGAAAAATGAAGTAAAAAATACCCTTGAAGTACAGCTATTTCTTGGTATACTGCCTCTGTCCCTGGCGTTAGATGAAAACTTTCGTCTTTATTAAATGTAGTAAAGTAGTCAACGCAATTTTTCAACAAAAATATAATGATAGCTTAAAATTTACAGAGCAAGTGTAAATTTGCAGGCAATGAATGGCGTCAGATCGGCGTGAATTAGCGACTTAAAATGTCTTTACATTGCAAATGTTCTTTAGACATATAGCTGGCAGGTTTTGCAGTAGTTTAATCCTTAGTGGTAAAAAAGGCACAGACAAAATTCCGGAGGACGAGACTATATTGTTGGCAAGTACGTTAACATTGAGACAATGTTTAGCCATACCAACTAAAATACAATTACCGTATTGTTTTTATAACAACAGGTGATACATTGCCAGAAGGAGATATTATATCCAGTCACGCAGTTCATTCTCAAGTTGAATGTTCCTTAATTTGTCTTCAGAAATTAACATGTGTCGGTTACAACTACAGACCTACAGAGTCAAATAAATATGTTGTAAACTGCCAACTAACTGATAAAACCCGAGGAAGAGATCATGAAGGAAACGCAAAAGAAAAATGGAGATTTTATCAAACTTTAAAATTGGTAGGAAAAATATAACATATTTGTTGACAGATTGCAATAAATTTCTTGCATGTGATGTAGGGAACTATAAGGGGTATCATGAATAAATAAGTGAAGTGCGGGATATATATCACCTTGAATAATAATTATATGAAATTTGTGAATGAATTTTAAAAAACATTGACTTAAAGTCGACGGTTTCTGTTCGGTAAACAACAAAAATCATGTAAACTTGTTAACTTCGAAAACGCGGGATATAATTAAGAGATACTTCGAATTCGAGCCAGCGGCTCTTCAGCTGAAATTATTTATTCATCATACAGATTATTGATGTTAATAAGTATTCTGTAATCTGATTAGCTCTCTCATAGTAAGAGATCAGACTTGTTGACAAAAATAAGTCGGCCCTTTGCTATAATTCATTTATATGCCGGTTGCCTTTGTTATATTATGCAATGTAACGAAGGTGTTCGAAGCAATAAAAGTAACACTGAAGTATTAAGTGGAACGTGAAATGTTTTTTATGCGTTTTGATGCTTATAATGTCCCTGTGCAAACGTTTATTGAGTTTGAGTAAATAGTATATCTGAGCTCTGCTCGGGTTTATATTTATTAGGCATACTTACCCAACTAGTCACGTCACAAATTTTGATGTGAAAGCAATTTATGTACATATTTGCGAATAACTTCACAACTGAGGGATTACATTGAGCGGCTAATCGTCTCAATTTTTCATGCTCTTTCACATGAAACATTAAAAAATGTATAGCCAATACCCAATTTAAACTACAAAACATGAATTTCTATATCTAATTTTTTTCGGCTTGTTTTTAGATCAACAAACCACCACAGCGACCAAGTTTGTATATAATTTCTTTATAACTGTAATAATTTATTATATGGTTATGAGTGTTTTACAGTAAACTAAAACACTTGTATTTTCCATATTTTCCCTAGTGAAGATATGAGAAAATATGTAACGCATGAAAAACGGGTGTGCTTTTCCGCGAGATTTCTGTGTTCTCTGCTAGCTTTTTCCGACTTCTGACTATATAATAAAAAGAACATTACACAGAAGCTTGAAGATATGTATGTTATTTACCGGAGGAGGTCCGTACTGAAAAAACATTTTGTCGAGGTGTTAAAAACGGTCCGAGGTCGAAGGCCATTTTTGAAATCGACACAAAATATTTTTCCACTACGTACCGACCGAAACGGTAGATAACTTGATATGTTTATTTTTTTAATGTTGCCTGTACTTTCTCCGTTGTTGTTGACATTCTTAAAATTGCTGTGGCTTGTTGAAGCTGACACTGGCTCGTTTTCAAGAAAATTTGATTCATCTGGATGATAAACTCACTCTCACTATGAAAGCTATCATCTGAGAACATTTATACTTTTACATTTTCATTAAGTTGTTTAAAAAATTTATATACCCCTTTGTAAACAAAATAATACCATGATCACCTATAGGGTTCTTTTGTTCTCGCCGGGTGGTTTAATCACGATATTCCCGGCTAAGCGGGAAGATCTCAAATTCTTCCGGCAAAGCCAGGCAGATTTCTAATTTCTCCCTGAGTAAAAGTCATGAGGCAAATTCAAAGATACGATAAAGAGTTCTCGTAATAGCTTTTACACACAAACAAAATAATCACGCTAGAATGTTAATGACATTAAGATATGGTGTTAATTACTCGACTTATTAATGTTCACTTTTCACTAAACAAGTCACACAACTATATTATAGAGAAAGTAATTTATTTACTTTGTATACATTATTGATCATGCATAGTATTACACAATACACGTACTGTCAGTTAATTTTGTACAATGAAAACACTAGCCTCACCTCGGTGATCATGGTATTACAATTCGCTCTCAGGTTTCCCTCGGGACTAATCACTATCTTCTTAAAAACCATTTATTACTCATAAAAATTATGGCTAAAAAACTGTTTTGGTCCGCCAAGCAAGAATCGTAAAATGCCACCCGCTCGTGCAGCCAATCAGATTGCAGAAAATCACAAAATAACTCTAGCCGTGCACAAATAATAAATAAATGAACATTATTTTCTCGTTTTGAAAATGATATTTTATTCACTCGCTGCGCTCGTTTGCAAAATATTGTTTTCAACATTCGAAAATAATATGCATATCTTCGCGCCACCGTGTAATATCCTCTATTTATTTCAGATTGCACATGCATACGGATTAACAAAATATTTAGAATTGAACATGCCATATAATATGAAAATAATTAACTAACGTGATCGTTAGACATTGAGAAGGACAGCCAGGAGGGGATGCTAACTTTGTACTAGCAAAATTTTATGTTTGAATGATTTCTATATTTATGTATGCGCAATTCGTACATTTCTACCGAGATTTTTTCTGGGATTTTTGCTTTTTATACTGGCCATTTACATAATAACTATTAAATAATAATAATTGACTATGTTATAGATTGTGCGAGTGCACTGGGAATGGAAAGTCGTGAAATACGCGATGATCAAATAACGGCATCAAGCCAGTATCCTTCCTATCCGGCATCCAGTGCAAGACTGAACTTAATTTTAGAACAGGGAGCATGGTCGGCGTGGACAGAAGATCTTCATCAATGGCTACAAGTGGATTTTGAACGATCTACCATCATTACAGGAATAAGCACTCAGGGAATACATTATGGGAGTGAGTTTGTAACCAATTACACGATTTCCTTCAGCAATGATGAGCAAAATTTTCATGGCTACAGAACTCGAGGAGTACTTAAGGTAAGGTAAACTATAAAAGGCTAATCAGATCAAGACCACAACCACTAGTGCGGAGAGATTAAAATTTTTTTTAGTTTCCCCCCCCCTCCTATTTTGTAGGTATTCAAGGGGAACAATGACGGAAATTCTATTGTCCACCACAGCATTGTACCTGCTATCACAGCAAGAATCATTCGCGCTAATCCAACCGGCTGGTATAGATTCATCACCATGAGACTGGAGTTCTATGACTGTTATTATTGAAGTTCGACTGTTATTGAAACTACTAGTTTAGACAATAATTATAAATGCACCCATTTTAACAGCCGAGTTGTCATGGCTTGGAGAGGTGATACCGCGGCTTTCATATAAACACTGCTAAAGCATTGCTGTGATTACACGGCAAACGGGACAGCTCTGCACCTAGCTGAGGCATCGCTTGCTCATAGCCGGGACAGCTCGGGTAGCGGTGGGACAACATGTAACAAAACTTCAAACATTTCGCCATGTAATCACATTTTACCGTGTCATCTCGGCAAAGCGATTGGTTTTAATTTTTAAAATGTAAACAAATAACAAATTATAAAACTCAGAAATGCACAAAACATAAAGAATAAAATATAAAATATAAAGATTAAAACCTAATCCGATGATTAGCACATTGAAACCCAGGATAACAGAACCCCAGATAACCCAGAAACACGTCAATGGAGGTCTTCCTCAGGGGACCAAACTTATTCCTCTCCTTTTTGCCGTATTGATCAATTCACTTTAAATGACCGGCATGGGGGAATCAAATTCGTTGATGATGCTACTGCGGTAGAGATTGTTCCAAGTTGGCTCCACTAGTTTGATGCCTATGCTTGTAAGTGAAATGTCGCAGTTTGCCTCAAATAGGGGAATGAAACTTAATGTCCTTCCTCCAATACCGTCTTTCGTATGACAGTCCGACTTACATAGATGGCAAACAAGTGGAATCAGTATCATCCTTTAAACTGCTGGGCAGCGCTCTCACAACTAATTTCCATATCCTTGTTTCTAGAGGGGGAGGGTGGTTGGGAATTAGCTGAACAATAAAATTTTGAAAGGAATGCATAATATCCTCATTATAGAAACAGCATAAATCTAAGGAAATTTCTTCAGATAGTGAGAACCCTGCTGCTGGGCGTCATGTAAAACGACGATATCTCCTGGGCTGACCACGTTGATTATGTAGTAAAAAAGGCAAACTCTAGACTCTATGCCTTGCGGTTGTTGAAAAAAGCGGGTTTAAATGTCGAAGATCTTGTTCCCATACACACTTCCTTCATTTGGACACGTATTGAGCACGCCTCACCTGCATGGGCTGCACTCACAACGAATCAGTCAGATAGCGTCGAATCAATCCAGAAAAGAGCACTGCGGATTATTTTTCCTGAACTATCATATCATTATGCCTTAGACTTGTATCGGTTGGAAATGCTAAGTACACGGAGGCATTGCACTTGTAAACAATTTTTGAATAACTTAAGATGTGTTAGCGGCTTAGATAACCCTCTTCGTGACATAGTTACGACGCATGTAAGTCCAGTTACTCAATATAACCTTAGACTTGAACCAACATATTCAATAAGAATTAATAGGGACCGATTTAAAAATTTTGTTACTGTAAAATACATTTAAATGGATTTTTCTAAATTATGCAGATTTTATTTACTCTACCATGTAATTCAGTTTTCAACTGCCAAAGTGGTTTTATTAAACAAATTCATTCATTCATTCATTCATACGGATTAAAAAAAACCAGGATAAAACGATTGAAATGTGTCTTACACTTCTTTTAATTCAAGCTAATGTTATAACTTTCGTTGTTTAGGCCAGGGGCGATTGCATAAAACTCTTAATCACTTTTTTAATCACTGTTTTGTAGTTAGATAGTGATTAATAATGGTAATTGCACTGATAGTCAGGGAGGCAAAGGGTCAAAAATGTATGCACACTTACTTTCTCGAGGGACTAATTCTATTGTTGATAATATTGTAGTTTAGATGTCCCTAAATACGAATTCGAATGTTGTTTCGGCAGATTTTTCTTGAGTAATGTGTTAAACATGGTTTTCTGCTTGACTTCAAAACATTCGAAAAGGCGCCATTTTGTTTCTAATTTTAGTACAAGAAACGAGCCCACGATATTTTCGATCAGCGTGCCACCGAATAACTTCATGTATGACATTAATACGCAAAATATTAATGCTTTCGCATGGGTAGTCATAGCGTCAATGCTCAAAACATTTGATATAATTTATAGTTTTCTGATTCGTGAAATATATATAATTCATTTCTCTTTTTGTTGTTGTAAAAAATTAAAAATTTTTTGAATGACTCAAACAACTGTGAAGCGCAAATAGCCAGACGAACCATTGTCACGCAGCCATGCCTACGCTCATATGTGACCGGTCATAAGGCGGGGGGGGGGGGCACCGGCTGGTGCAATTAAAATATGGTATCCTCAATTTTTTTATCCTCACCCACTGTAAAAGTCTATGAACAGTCCCTCCTCCTTTCTGCCATGGTGATGTATCAACTAGAAAATTATATGCTAACTTAACTGATCAGTTCCTCCCTTCTGCTACCGTAACCTAAATGAAAAGTTCCTTACATTTCCTAATGTGGCGATGTCTAAAGTTCACCTTTCAAGTTCCTGCCTGATGACGTATAGAGAAGAAAATTATATCACCGTCTTCCTTTCATCTGTGGTGATGTCTAAAGATGATTGTTCTTCCATTTCTCTGCCGTGGTGATGCTTAAAGAACTTTAATACTTGTAATAGTTCAAACACAAGTAGAAGGACTTCCTTCGAGACAGGTTGAAATACGAGGTGAAGCCGAGTATTTTTCAATTAAGTTGGCGGATGTACATTTTCAGAATGCATTGCGGTCGGAAATCATTTCACATAGGCGTACGAGCCAGGGGGGCTGGGAGGGCTGCAGCTCCCCCCCCCAAAAAAAATTGGAAACTGCAATTTTTCGGGGATTAATTTATTTCCAAATTTCGGGGAGTTTGGACGCTGAGACACTGGCCATGGAGGAATTCGGGAAACAAATGACAGCCCCCCCCCCCCAGTTGACAGAGATCCCGTATGCCCATGTCATTTCACAAAGCACATTGAACGTCTGTTGAAGGACAAGCACAAGAGAGGAGGTTATTTTCTTTGTGTTGTTAAAGTTTTATATCTCGGGATATTTTCCTTGGCATTTTTTTCAGTCGTTTTTGCTCAATGTCCGATTGTTCGCAATGAATGCTGTAAAATGTACATGCTGCTTGATTACGGTGGTGTTATTTCCCTTAATGGACAGCCCATAACTACCAACAGTTCGATTGCTACGCACCAGACCACTCGGGGAACCTGTTCGTTTGGTAATTTTTCTTTCGACAGCACCACGGTTAAAATAAGGGAAGTAATGTTAATTGAATAATATTGTTTGGATATGACCACGGCGGACAAGGAAGGAACTCTTTATGTTATCTTTTTTAATTATAGGGGGAGGGCCGATTCAAAAACGGTTCACTAATTTTCATGCAAAGGGAAAAAAAGGTGGTAACGGAAAATCATTTATACTTTGTGCTGAAATATTTTAAAACAAGAATACTTAAAGAAACTGGAGAACGTTCATTAAAATTAAACAAACAGCAGATGACCTCCACTGCTATTTGATTTCTTGCTTCCAATAAAACCAAAATAAATCTGTAACAAGGGGGGGGGGTTATCAAAAGGAATACATCATTTTAGGTGATGATAATATATTGAGCATACCATATTTTAATTGCAGCAGCTGGTGGGCACCCTTAGACCGGTCACGTATGAGCATAGGCATGACTGTGTAACAATGATTCATTTGCCAGGATATTTGCGCCTCACAGTTGTTTGAGTCATTCAAAATATTTTTAATTTTTTAAAACAACAAAAAGAGAAATGAATTATATATATTTCATGAATCAGAATAAGTATAAATTATATCAAATGTTTTGAGCATTGACGCTGTGACTACCCATGCGAAAGCATGAATATTTTGCGTATTAATGTCATACACGAAGTTACCTCGTGGCTCGCTGATCGATAATATCGTGGGCTCGTTTCTTGCACTAAAATTAGAAACAAAATGGCGCCTTTTCGAATGTTTTGAAGTCAAACAGAAAACCATGTTTAACACATTACTCAAGAAAAATCTGCCGAAACAACATTCGAATTCATATTAAGGGACATCTAAACTACAATATTATCAACAATAGAATTAGTCCCTCGAGAAAGTAAGTAAAATTCCCTCTGCCTCCCTGACTATGAGTGGAGTGCAATTTGGTCTGAAATCAAACGCGTGATTACAAAATCGCACAACCGCGACGCAGGAGTGCGATTTGTAATCACAAGTTTGATTTCAGACCAAATAGCAGGACACGAAGTGCAATTTCCACTTTATTACATTTATTTTGAAATCTACAAGCCGGGCCAACGCTAGTTTGTTTACAAAAAACGCCCGAACTTGCCCCATCTTGTAACATGGCAACATGCGAACAAAATTCATTCACGAAAACAGTAAAGTTCAGCATTGAAATATGTAGTAAAATGATATTAATAGGAAATTACACTTGTTCTCAAAGTATTAATGAAAAATCTCACTTGTGTTTGGCGAAATATTTATAATACCGCTCGTGCTACGCACTCGCGGTATTATAAACATTTCGCAAAACACGCGTGCGATTTTTCATTAATAGTTCTCGAACCGTGTAATTTCCTATACTGATATCATTTTTTTAGTTTACTCGATTCTGATTGGTTAAAAAGCGTGCCGATTAATCCTTAATCGGCACATTGTGCCGATTAAAAATTAATCGGCACGAAACGGGCTATACGTCATGTAGTAAAATGTTTTTGTGATAAAATTTATCAACATTTTTGTATTTTTATTTTCAAATATTCAAAAAATCAGCAGTTTTTTGTACAAAAATGTTCACAAGGTGGTTAAAAAACTTTCGATGGATGAATACTCGTGTTAGAAAAGGTTTCTTTGAAGAGAAAATGGCAAACCTGAAAGTATTTGTTGCGAAAGTTTGCGAAACATATCGTCGACAGCACTTCATTCACGAAAACAGTTAAGTTCAGCATTGAAATATGTAGTAAAATGATATTAATAGGAAATTACACTTGTTCTCAAAGTATTAATGAAAAATCTCACTTGTGTTTGGCGAAATATTTATAATACCGCTCGTGCTACGCACTCGCGGTATTATAAACATTTCGCCAAACACGCGTGCGATTTTTCATTAATACTTCTCGAACCGTGTAATTTCCTATACTAATTCTGTAATATTTTGTTTATATTCTTTAGTATTTTGTTGTCATTTCTGTTTGTTTATCGGAATATTTACAGTATTTGAATACAAATTTAAATTCAGCAAATTCAGCACTGTCACTTCTTCGATCAACCAAATTGTTTTGTTTACCAGCAAAAGTTAGCTTTGCCGATATTTATCGTGTAACTGCAGACCTAACTTACCCAAGAGCGATCTTCGTCTTGGGAAAAGCGATTTTTGAGAAAGGCGGTAATGGCTGCACGACCAATGCGAGGCTCGTTGGTCGTGGGAAACGAGCTTTACATCTGACGAAGTATGCTATGGCTGCACTGATACTGCAAAGAGCTGGGGATGTTGCTGTGCTGTTGAATCCTAGGCCTGAATGCGTTTTAGATGAAATTAACCGATGCGATGTTTCCCACTCTGATTCTGGTAACTTTAAATTCATCCTAAATTGCAGTGGAATGAAGTTTGCTGATGGATTCTAAGTTGCAGTGGAATGCAGTTTGTTGCGAACTTTCTATACATCCTCGGATTTTTATGATAAGGATTTTGTATATAAAACGGAAAATCTTTTGGAGGCTGCTGCATTTGAGGGGAGGGAAATTGTGATCATGGGTGATTTTAAGTGCGATTTGTTTGTAAAGAAATCCATTCATCGTGATGGTAAGCTTTTGAAATCTCTAGCTAGATCTGATTAAATCACATCAATTTGCAATTTAGCTGTCCAAGCTACTTAATGTGTGCTCTATAATCATGGTTGACTTGATGGTACGAACAACGTTCGGCATGATTACTTGTCTGTCATCGTCCAGTTTTAATGCCCTGGTCCAAAATCCGACATCCTTGTTGAAATAGGGTTGGTTAAAGAAATCAACAAAATGTTCCACTTTTCTAGTATCTAAGCGCACACAACGGTTGATGACTTTAGGCGGGTCGATCCAGGATCCCGTGACTGGGCATGTACTCTCACCATTTTGATTTTCCTCAAGCTGATCCTCTGGTATGGTTCGTGGAACTTTTCTAAATTTTTCATTGTGCACCGATATGCTTAGATACTAAGTACCTGATGTTTTGCATTTTTGGTTTGCGCATCACGATAATGTTGGGACATAAGGGCGATAAGGTCATCTGTTGATGCGTTAGTCTTAGTGCTTAATGTTTGCTTAATCTTTACAATGTTTCTTCGTCATTAGGCACAATTACACTGCTGACAGTGCGACATGCCTCCTCAGCTCTTTCAATGCAATTATTTTTCTCTCCAGCTGTAGCCTTGTCATAGCGCCTTGTCATTTTGATCTGAAATGGAGGTGCAGGGACGGCTGTATGCTCAGCAACTTTGGCCATCGACTCGTTGAGACTACATCACTGTCATTAGATGTGTGCGCGGCACAGCCAGTAACGCTTACACATCCTGGTGTCCAAACATTGCCAACTTCACGGGATGTCTCTAGTACCATGGGCGGTCCAGAAAACACATGCATAAAAGCCTAAATCCTCTGGAAATTTTTTGTCCATAATTATATCGAGCAACTCTATTTCTTATAGCAGAAAATTGTGGAAATGCCAAATCAAGCCCCACTTTTGATAAATATACGATGTAACGAAGGCATACATTTGATTATGTTCGCACGCGCGTTTACTGAGACTAAAAGAAAGGTCAAATATATAATACTATGCTGGAGAAGAAAAATAGTTTATAAATTTTGTAGCATTCTTCGAATAAAATGATCTCAGTATTATGCTTTCTTGACATGGAAACTTCACATAATTTTTCGAAAATAATATTTGGCGACCTTGAAACAATATTTTTGTTGCATGGCTGGATAGTACTTTCTATAGTATGAATATGAAGGGACCGTTTTTTCAACACGATATCGAGCGGTATGTGAATAATGCTATTAAACAAAGCAACTAGAAGCCTTTTTAGGTTGGCTCATTTTACTTCTGTAGATATTATCTCATCTGCATTTCTCAGGGCCTCGTGATTCCTCCCACAGATAATTGCTGCCTCTGGCTACGAGATTGCGTCGGCTACGGTGGCAATAACAATGGTGGTAATAATCTGCTTTGCCCTTAATCTTCAAGGTATTTCAGGGCAACAATGACGGAAATACTATCGTCTATAACGATATCACACCAGCTATCATGGCAAGATTCATTCGCATTAATCATATCGGCCGCTATTGGTGAATAGCCATGAAAGTGGAGTCTTACGGTTGCTTTTACTAATGTCCTCACATAATTGTACTGGCTATATAAAAAGTCGACAAATCTGAAACCGCTTTCTAAAACACCTAACAATCTTCCGCCTATCAACTCAAAATTACTTTTAAGTCATTTTTAAATTGTTCGAAAATAGGCATCGCCAGGGTTATGAACATTTCAATGTATTCTACATCATAAGCAGTGGCGTAGCCAGCCCAACAGTTTAGCTGATCCCGCTTTGTAAATTTTAAATCATTATAACAATTCATTTATTTAGAAATTGTTGTTTCCACAGTCAATGAACACGAAAATACTTGCATAGCGTGACCAAATCGTCGGGCTGGCTACGATACTGATCATAAGTACCCGAGTAATGTATATTAGAGAGGTTTAGCAAACACGACACGAGGTTGACGAGAACGGGAAAGTCGCATGGACCCGCAAAATTTTACATCCGGTTTAGTCTGACGCGTCGTCCACGTCCTAGAAAAGACGTTAAACGAGTAGTTTTCTCGCCGTCTTCAGAACGTCAAAATTTTATGTTCTTTATTAAAAAATATGACAGTATAGGCACTTCGTTTCCTGTCCATATATTGTTTCCTAATCCTAGGTAATTTTTATGGTGATGAAAAGGTTGCTTCTTAGTGTTTCGGTATTTTTTGGCGTATTCGGTTGCTTTTTAGTATTTCGGTATTTTTTTGGCGTACTGGGTTACGCCATGGCAAAAAATTAAGAAAAAATCGGAAGCAATCTTAACCACTTTAGTATTGCTGGTATTCGTTGCCAAGCGATATATTTGAGAGCATGCATAGAAACGAAAGAGATGGCAGATAAAAAAGACATGGACATAAGCAAGATGTAACATAGTCACGTCGTTAAAACTCAAGCAAATAAAGCTGTTTTGTCACAAGAGTGCAAAATAGTACAAGAATAAAAAAAAAGAGATTCAGCCAAAAAAACTGTTGAATGTGACATGCTATATTTCACGACATTAAAAGCCATGCACCTGATTAAATAACCCAGAACTATAAGCATTTTTCTTGAGCTTTTTGTATTTCATTCCAAAAACTGTGACAAACTTTGCGTCCTCAAAACAATAAAATATTTTCATTTAATTCTTCAAAAAGTAGTAGTCACTTGTGCAGAACCATTGTTCAGAGACCTAAGACCAACCTCATAATGCTTTCTTCTGTCTATATCGTAACAAGTGATTGAAATATCCAACAAAATAAGTAGGCAGGATTACAACACAAAAAGACAAATCTGACATCGATCAAGATCAAACCGGAAGTAGATATATACGTTGTTGCACACGTCATTTTAACGTCCTCGTCGGCGTTGCGTCGCGTCCTGTGTGAGTGTCGTTGCAAAATTCTCAATTCTGTGCACCCTGTTCCACTTTGGATACTATACTGGACGTGATTTAGATTGCATTCAGATGTCGAAACATTAATATGTAGGAAGCCTTGAGTCTCTTCGTTTGGTTCTTGATTATTTATACCACAAAAAGTAGCGAAAAATAAATGAGTTAATACTGAAAAGTTTTAGGCTTTTTATTGTTTTACTGCTTTAGACATATACTTTCCTAAGGCAAACGAGACATTGTAATTGAGCCCAGAGGAAGGACTCTATGCTATAGAAAATAGTGGCAACCGCGAAACCAAAGAAATTCGTTAGTAGCAACGTACATAGCTACCGATCGACCTCAATTTTTTGGGTGGTGCAGGGTGCTTTGAGGGTGGTAAGGGTGGTGCAAAGGGGCACAGGGGGATGCGTGAGGCTGCGGACCCTCATTAAAATACTTTACAAGCAACTGAATTTTGTACGCGGGTGACTTAATGGGTGTACATACAAGAGCGTACGTTTGAGGTCGTAGGTACGCTTGGCAAGCAAGTGTGGACGATTCATGCATTGTTGGTATACTTCATAGTAGCTAATTTTAGTATTCTCTGTAGACGTGCGTACGCATAGCAATTATGCTTATCTACACTGTATTTCTAAACCGGCATCTACATTCGTTGCTATGCATTGTCAAGTGCAAGTAATTAAGAGGTAATTAAGACGAATTTGCGTGTACGTACGAGGGTGTAGCTACGATAGCCGTGCTCTGATTCGTTACTGGTTTGTGCGTTTAGACTGTATAAGTATACCGTGGAGTTGTACTCACACATTGTTATCTTTTTTACTTGGCAAGAAGCACAACAGCCAAAAGACCTTATTTTCGATTTGGAGATGTGGTTCAGCAACATCAAGAGAATATCTGGTAAGTTAATACGTTGTATTAACTTTTGCTTCTTTACTGTCATATGAATACAGTTTTTTAACTTAACGAGAGAGTTAATTATTCTGCACTGCTTCAATAATAAATACTTATACTGGGTGTCCCAAAAAACCCAAAAACTATTGAAATCACCATTGTTAACTTTTGAATGCCCTAGCACATGTTAAAAATAAAAATATCTTTGTAAAGTACGTTTGTTTTGCTCATGGGAATTTACATTTGTAAATTGTTTTTTCTAAACTCTAAAAGAAAATCAGGCTTAGAAAAAATGAAAACAATTCTATCTTGTTAGTTTGTTTGATGTCGTCATTTTCCCAGCTGAAACAGCTTATATCTGTAGGTAATATTGATAAAAACCAAATTGAATAGGCTAACATTACCAATGCATAAAAATTTATTGCATATTTAATATGCACTCGAAGGTTTATTTTTTTTGTCTGGCATAAAAATGGTTAACACTAAGTATTACTATTAATTATGATGGTTATGTCAATAGTTTATCCACTCGTGGGTATAGTTTAGTGCTAGGCATTGAAATTCTAACAATAGATCACTTTCAATAGTTTTTGGGTTTTTTTGGACACCCTGCATATTGCAATGCTGCATTAGAATTGGGATGATGGAAGTCATTATCTTATTATTTCCAAGCATTGTTGCTCTTAGTCAAAGAGCTTTTAAAAATCAGAAGATCTGTTTGGGTTCATTTCAAAACCAGGTTCATGTCTATGTGTATGTCTCAAAAATTTTTTCAAATTTCACAGTTTCCATTACAGCATAGCAACTGTGTGTATAACAAAAAAAAAGCACGTATAGCTTCTATAAAACCTGTCAACAAAGAAAAAACTTACGAATAAATGAGTTTTTCAAATTAGTTTCTCGCCGCAAACGGTACCACACCAATTATAGACATTGCAGCACGACCTGTGAATTTAACCAAGTATACTGCACAACAATGTAATCCTCAACGGCATTAAGGACCTGTTTATATCAGAGGGAGGACGGGTCTTTTCTCGGGACTGCGTTGAGTTTTCGTTTATATGAGAGGTGGGATGAGGCATTCATCGCGACGTAAATAAAGCCGGAACAGCATTAACATAGTGCACAATAGCTTTTCTCTTTGTTGAAATTTATATTTATAATTATTATCGTTCCAATTCTACGGTACTGTAAAATTAATATCATTGAAATAAAAGAATGAAAAGAAATTTGTCCAAATAACAGCAGGAATTGTCAGAATGAAAAATTCAGTTTGTCTCGGCCAGACGGGATGGAGCATTTTTTATATAACAAAAATTGTCCCGCTTGGTGCGGGATCCCGGCTGCTGAAAGCGAGATTCCGCCTAGGTGGAACTGAACAAAAACGTTCCGGCTTCATATACACAGAATGCGATAAATACTATAGAAACATATTATACATGCCGAGATCATATCCCGAATAAAATCCTGTTCCGGCAAACGTCCCGTCCCGGCAAACGTCCCGTCCCAGCCCTCATCTAAACAGCACTGAATTTGCGAAATATTCTGTATCTGCTGTTCTTTTTTCAAACTTTGTATGAATTAGTACTTAGGCTTTGACACGCGTGTCGGACGTGTGCTTTTGGCTTTGCTATATTTTTAAATAAAGTCTTAGTTTTTAAACCAATTATGAATGATCTTAACGGCCTAAAATACGACAGTGAAACGTTTATGAGGTTTGTTACCGGAGCATTAAACTTAAAAGGCAAGTAGAAATTCCCTGGTGGAGACGTTAAAATGTTCACAAGCGAAGGAGAAGAGGAATACATCATTAAATGGCGCCGTCCTCGTTCCCAAAAGCTGGTTATAGAGAGCAATGATGTTGAAGAGAATCAAAGTCAAAGTTTCAAGCTTGATCAATTGGTGCCTAAAAGATGTAAACTCCGTACACGAAGCGACAGCGAAAGATGTTTGTAGCAGTGTTAATGAGCTGACTGAGCCATCTGTATCGCAATTCGCTGGTCGAAAAGCATACATTGCAAGCCTGGTAGGCATTACAAGTGATATGTATAATGACTGAAATTGATTCTATGCAATCTAAATAAAATTATTTTGAATCTGCTATTCGCAAGCAGGATAGTGAGATATGAAGACTTAGCGAAGAAAAATTGCTTCTTATGTCAAGCTTACGCTCTCTTATGAATTCCTGATCAATCTTCAAAGTAATGAATAATATTGATATGACCAACGGTGCTACTAACAATACCTATGACGAGCTCGTGCATAAAGCAAGTGATCAGCGTAGTGCTTTAAACTCCGACACAAATCAGCCAACTGAATCATTATAAATTCCTTAAATTTTTTAAAAATGAATCTAATACGCATAATAAATTAGTACTTATTGTGAACGATCAACCTAGCGTTTCAAACGCCGATTATCCTAATGTGAATAATTTGAACAGATTCCAAGCAAAGCGAACTCATCACAGAATAAATTACCATGAAGGAAATATCACGCCTTGTCCTTTTATACTTTGACGCGGTCGGTGTGTTAAAGGGGATTTTCGTATCAAAATCAAATAAACAATTCTCAAAATAGACACCATAACTCACCCAAATTGCCAAAGAGTATGGTCTTTTGTCCGTTACTGCGCAGAAGAGGCATCTTTTCAAAGGACTTGAGATGTGATTTCTCCCACGTGAAACCTCTCTCCTGAGCAAACAAGATCATTTGCGCCTTTCGCGCGTTCCTTTACAAAGTATACTCCCAAGCCTCGATCTCGTAATGCCACGCAACGCCCTCTTCAAAGTCGGAATGGCTACACTTCCCTTTTGTAGTCTTCGCCACTCAATATTAACCACCCCTTTTTATGCAGATCCTCATCAGAACCGTGCGCCCTAGTTCCCATCGTATCACCCTCCGCTCTCACACCCTCCCCCGTTCCTATCTCACCTTTTTTACCTTTCAGTTATTAGTACTGCTTTGACAACCAATGCGAGTGCGGAACTGCTAAAAGTAAAACAAGCTGTTCATTAACAATTTTAATTTACCAAAACTGAACGAAACTGATAATAATGTAGCCGTACGAATATCCTTGCGTAACAATACCTTTAGAGGAATACAAATGTTGGTGCTAAAACAAGAAATCGTAATGAGTTACTAATAATATTATGTCTCATATAAATTTTACCTAGACACAATTAAGATGTTAATAATAGATTGTTTGTTCCAAGTTTTATCTTATCGAATGTTATGTCGCTGATTCGTAGAGATTCGAATCTTAAACAATGACAACTTTTGTTTCAAAGTGCCAATCACAAAGCTTGCTCTTCTTAGGTTTTTAGTTACCCCAATTCTACTTGACGCCGGTAGAGTGCAATGTAATTGATACATAAGATACTCTCGTAACGTACATTCCACAGAGGCCAGGATAAGAATTTTGACTAATTTCATATCATAAACAAGATTTATTTGTATAGGAAATTACACGGTCCGAGAAGTATAACTGAAAAGTCACACGCGTGTTTGGCGAAATGTTTATATTTAGAAATACTTCCAGGACAAGTGTTATTTCTTATTAAGGTGGCTCGATATAGTTTTCCAAAAATTAAGCTATAGTTTACTTAACACTTTTAATTTTTGCACTGTTAAATCTGAATAAGTTCGTATTGAATTTTTCATGTATTTTAACATATTTTCTTTCAAACTATGGCAGTTTTGATGACCAATGCTCCGTTGCTATGGCAACACTTGCGTATGAAATTTGCTTAAAAATGGTGTATTTTGCTGCATAAGTGAAAAATAAGCATGGTGACCCCCAAGTATTTTTTGCGCACTATTTTTCTTACAAAATAAGCTAAAGATAAACAAAGTTTAAAAAAATTCTGTAAGGCCAATCTTTGTCAAAATACAAAAATGCTGTTTTTCTAAATATTTTTTTTGGCTTTACAGAATTTTTTAATTTTTCTATAAAGAACGATATTTGTGGCGCAAAGCTGCATGCAAAATTTCAAGATAGGTCACCGTACAAAATAACAAGATACTGTGGATTGTTTTTTAAAAATTCTATTTTGTAATGACGTCAGCAGTTAGTAAATCCGCATTCTGTTTGCATTTTTACGCGCGAAATGGCGTCAGCATCTCTCATGACATGCAGTATTTGACGTTTTACGAGTCTATTTGTTGTAAAGAGATATATAAGAAGATCTGTGTGAATAACATTAAATTTGGCGCATGCCGTCTTTATTTGTGAGCATTACTATATCGAGCCACCTTAATATCATTTTGCCACCAAAGTTTTTAGTTTTTAAAAATCCCGCACCCCGTGGGGCTTGCGATCCGTGCGATTAATTTTTGATCGGCACACTATGCCGATTAATGATAATCAGCACAGTTCTTAGCCAGTCAGAATCGAGTAAACAAAGAAAAATGATATTATAAACCGTATTACAAGTACAGAAAGCTTTCAAACTAAGATAATGTGCAGTATCTTACACTTTTTGTAATTTATCGTTTACTGTTGTTGTAAAATCGAAAGGCCAAGCTGGGATTATGGTATTGAGCTACTCGACAGACCGCCTTAATTGCTGGTACTCGTCTGCACATGCGATCGGTCAAAATCGATCACGTACGTGTGTTTTAGTTATCTGGCAACAACGATTCGTTTGAGTGCGTTATTGAGAATAATTTATAAAAAATGTGTTAATGCCATTTCATGGTTTGCACAAGGTTTGGTGTTTTGTCTACATATAGATAGATGCTTTTGCTGATTTTAGAACCAGCTTAAAAATTTCTATCCTGCACTCCACACTAACGGCTTCCTCCACCTCGTATATATAGAATATTTTTTGTTCATTGTACGTTCAGCTCCTGCCTCTATTTGAAAAACACTTATAATAGTACAGCCGTTAACGACCACATTGTTCACTTTTATGATAGAAGCTTGAAAATTTGTCGCAATACTTAATATTGCTAAGATAATCATTTCTAGATATGGATCCAGGTCAAATTCAATGTTGGTCGATGTCATGGAATATGACATGCGCAGTACACGTACATCAATTGTAAAAAACTGGGAAATCGAATGATGTGTTATTTTGACTAAGCGTTTGTATAAAGTTGGTAAAGAGGATTAAATGCCAAATCACACTTACGATTGTAATAGTATATTTCCTGAGATATCATAGATTAAAAATTTTTGAAATTGCTGATTCAGCATTTTTTGTCTTATTAAAACCTCTCAGCGTTTGATAATTACGTATTTCTTTTTCGTATATTGTTGATCTTAAGGGAAGTGTATACGTAGAAAGAGTGCTTTAAAAAGTGCAACAACGTAAATTAGAAACCGTTGCGCAGTTCAAAATTTATATTTCTGATTAAGGACTAACCAGAAGACATTCGTCATAAAAGTGCAATCTTCTTTTAAAAGTGCAACATTCACATATATAATTTTTGGAGATTTAAAGGGGACAATCTCAGCTTCATTTGGCTAAAGCTAAATGTCTCATTAATATTGCAATGTTCAGTGGTTGTATCATTATAGTGAATGTTATAGATTGGAACTGGAATATTGATTCAAGATATAATTGGAAAAATTGACATTGCTCCACTTCATAGCTATTTTCGTAGGTATACACTTCTACCAGAAACAATAATATCGAAAGAAGAAATAGGTAACTATCAAGAGGGATTTTGATCCGACAGAAAATGCTGAATCAGCACTTTCAAAAATACTTGATCTGCGATATCTCCGAAACTACACTTTTACAACATGATAAGTAACATCCTCTTTAGAAACTCCATAAGAGTACTTAGTCAAAATAAGACATTATTTCATTTTCCAATTTTTATTTACTGACGCACGCACTGCGCGTGCCCTATTTCATGACATTGACCGAGATTGAATTAAGCTTGGGTCCATATCGAAAATTGTTTATGACATGTTTAGTAACAACCATGCAAGGTTTCACGCTTTTATCACTAAAGTGAACAATTCAGCTCTTTTTTGGTCGTTAGCAGCTAGACTATAACCGCCTCAACATAACAGCTGTCTGTTATTAATTATTTAGAATTTAGCTGCCAGTTACTTAAAATTTCTGCTGCTAGCTAAACGTAGTGTAAACGCAAAGTGTGGATGATGGCGACTGTTATCCTTACATTATTCGTGCTGATGTTCTTTGCTTCTTTTATCGCTGAAAGTCATTGTAAAATGAGACAGACGCCTTTGAACAATCAAAAATACTTCGCAAAAGTGCAAGGTCATGGTGAGTCGAAGACACTATATTAAGAAAACTCTATAGATTCTGTGCAGTATATCGGCAGGTGCACAAGAAAAAAATAATTATTCTGGCAAAGTTGAACTGAAGTTTGACGCATTGCTTAGATCACTTTAGGAAGAAAGGTTGAGAATACGGCTTGATAGTTTTCGTTTACCTGTGATTAGGAGATGTCTCATAAATTTTAGAGAATTGACAAATATCTCGAAAGCAAATGAAATAGTTTGTGTTCCCTCTGCCGCGGATGGGCCTCTTTAATTTGATCTAACAGAAAAGCTAGGACAGTTATCACGACTAAATAAAACGCATCTCATCCAGGAAAGGCTAGCTTAAATCATGATATATGATATTAAGGTTTTGAGGCAACTTCAGCTGAGATCTTGATATAATAATTCGAACAATAAATAGTTGAACACATTTAAATAACTTTGGCTAAATTCACCTTGGTGAATAGGCAAATAAAAAACCTTTCAAATTGAAGGTTAGCGACGAAAATTTTGAAAAATTATTAGGACGCTTTGTATCCATTGATATGAGTTAAAGCTGGATAGCACATCTATTGTGGGGTAAATACCAATCTAAAATGATCAGGCTTTGTGACTGGCCCTTTGTCACCAAAGACCATCATTGTATATCATTCGTTAGTTAGGGAATAGTATATTAATATAATAATATCATAGTCACCTCGAAATCCTTTGTTTTACTAGTGACGATTAACAACTAAATAACCCGATGCATATGCGTAACCAATTGCACCTAATATTTATGCATTAGGCACGATTACCAGCTAATCGTACCTTATATTTATGCGTTAGGTACGATTACTAGCTAATCGTACCTATCTTCGTATACTTCGTCTTATTACTCAAATTTCACTGCCAAACACGTAACTATAGACCAGCTTATATGCACACACATTTACATATTTCCTCTCAACTACTCTAAAACATTTCAATAGAATAGCACTTAAACAAAGACATAAAACCAACTATTATTCAATTTTAGCTATAGCTGAATCCCCTAAAAGCGTTCCTATTGTCTCGGTGACAATAATATTACAAAGTAATAACATGGCTTTGCGGTTGATTAGTGATTAAATGTCCCTCAAGCCTCGGGAGGTTTAGTAAAATTAATCACTTCTCCAAGCAAGATAAACAAAATATGCATCAATGGGAAAGATAATGGGCTTAGTTTTGTGGCGAGAATAAAGAAAGTAAATAAATTCTGTATCTTGCACAAACATGCCAATTATCATTTCCATTTGGGATCACAGAATAACTAAGTATATTTGAAGAAGTCAAGGTTTGATACAAAAATCATACAACGCGGTCGGATTCATGTAGATAAGGAAAATTCCACATGCAGCTACCCACACGTGTACAGGTTTGAGGTATTAACGTCAATTATATCCAGGCATATTTCACGCGGTCAGATAATAACAATGCTACGTCATAAAAATATAGTATTGTAAAATTGTCTTAAAGTAAATTCAAACATTGAAACTGAGTTTACATATATAGAGATATTAAATTTTACTAAAGAAAAGAACGAAGTAAGTTAAGTTTTGAACATTTTTTAAATAATATTGACGGAGCATTAAACCGACTGAAACAGTGCGATAACGCCTTAAATAAACGAAAGAAAAGAGCTGGTAAGAGAGTTCAGAAGTCCACAATCTTAAGTCGACATCAGCCCACCTTTTTGTTCACGTGTACGACAAATGCTACAACCATTACTATAAAAGGATCGCCCCAGCTGGATTTCAGTAGTAGTTGCTGAGCAGCCGAGAAGTGAAAACTCTACTCAAATGAGCCGACAGAAAAAGAAAGACAGACCAACAAACTCAGAAGAAGAAGACGACTATTGAACTATAGAATTAACACCTGTAAAGATTCCTCTACCTCGCATATATATCCAATAAAACAAAATTTATAACACGTTCTTCAGAAAGCGAATTTCTATAGTTTATTGTTTTTCACTATTATAACTAACCACTCACAAAGACAGTTAGTGTAGGGTTGGTGGCGACCATATTGTTGGGTTTTGAAGCCGCATTACGTCATATTTTTGGATTTGCAGCCGTGTTGGCTGGATGAGTAGAAATGCTATAGATTTCTATTACAGGATGTATGGTTTTCTTTTTGAAATAAGAATTCACTGGTACGTTTTAAGCTATTAGCTTTTATAGAGGTAAATTTTCGTACGTTTTATAGACCTAGATGGTTAGGTTATAGCTCGGTCACGTTATAAATATGTTATTGTTCATTTTTTATATTTTTGGTTACGTGATGAAGAAAGGGGTGTCGTGTTTCGAAAAAGCTATTTACAAATTCTTTGTTCATACAATGCGTTCGAAAAACCTTGTTTTAGAGTTTAGTATGCAAACACATAGCTAAGGTCTCATAAAAATATTAAGTAGAATAGTTGGCTCTAATTGTGCTTTGTATGGCTAACCGACAAGCAGAACAGATCAATTCGCAATCAATTAAAATCCCTGTTGTTCCCGCAGCCGACGTTGAAGATATAGCAATCAAGTTTAAGAAGGGAAATGCTCGCAAAGAATGGCTTAGAATTTTATTAAGGACTAGACAAAAATCTACAAATGTGGAGTTCAGCATTAATCTATTTGAGAACCCATGCATACAGCGTTTCAAAGTACACTGTGTTTCGATGAATAAACGACGAAATCTAGTTTGTCTTGAACAAACGCGTTACAACCATTTGCAAGCTACCGTTCACCGTGCATTCAAAACAACGTTTTAAAAAGTTATGAAGAGCATGTTAGTCAGTTGAAACTTATTAGTTTCAGCTGTCAAACTTGTAAGTTTTGAACGCGTAACTTGTAGTTTTGTGCGCGTAACTTGAAGTTTTGGTGCCGTAACTTGCAGTTTTGATGCCATAACTTGTAGTTTTGATGCCATAACTTGTAGTTTTGATGTCGTAACTTGTCGTAACTTGTCGTAACTTCAAAACTACAAGTTACGGCATCAAAACTACAAGTTATGGCATCAAAACTACAAGTTATGGCATCAAAACTACAAGTTACGGCACCAAAACTTCAAGTTACGCGCACAAAACTACAAGTTACGCGTTCAAAACTTACAAGTTTGACAGCTGAAACTAATAAGTTTCAACTGACTAACATGCTCTTCATAACTTTTTAAAACGTTGTTTTCAATGCACGGTGAACGGTAGCTTGCAAATGGTTGTATATATTGAGGCAGAACCGCGCTAATTTATATTTGTCATAGCGCGGTGTTTATGTTGAAATCTTTAGTAGTAACTTTTTATAAACGCCGACCCCGTTGTCCGAAACTGATTTCCACGAGGAGCGTGTTCAGAGAATTTTACATATGAAAATGAAGAAAACAGATGTAAGAAACTATAGAGTATAGAAACTATATAAAAACTATAGAAACTATATAGTATTTACAAATTTAGTTAGTACGCATTAGATAATAATTAGCATATTTACAGGCACATATAAAAACGCGCATCGCATGATTTTACCTCTATATTTCAATGCACGTAGCGATTTTATGTTGGAACAAAGTTAAGGATGTACTTGTCCTAAGTTTTTTCGGAATAGAGTTTAAACGGAATGTCCCATGATAAATGAACTATTTTCATATTGTTAGTACGTGGTTTTACCCTTGAAGACCCCTGGAACCCTTGAGACTGTAATTAGACTTTCCCGCAAAAAGGAAAAATATAGAATAATTAGTCAGTTTATAGTTATGCATGCGATATAGTAGATTGAAATTTATCCGTTGAGAACTGTCGGACTGGTGCGTTTTATAGTCTCCGTTGAGAACTGTCGAAGCTTTCTCCGATGAGACATTTAGCATTTAGCTTGGACTTTATGAGAGGCCACAGTGTAAGTACGTTAAGTATATATAATTTGTCTTATTCTTAACTTAGATTTAGCCACAGACATTTATGTATTTCATATTTGGTTCGTAGGTTCGAAACCTTATTACAATACCGCTTGCGATATCGTGTGCCTCATTCAAACTGCTGAAACAGTCGGACCCATTTTATTTAAAATTTTGTGCATTATTTTAGGTTTATCTTTCTCCTATCAGCCTTAAGTGGTTCACAGTTGATACAATGCAATTGTATGATCTGCATCATTGCCTAGCTAGGTTTTTTTTATGATTTTTGCAGGTGTTTGGATTTTAGTGTAAATATAAAACAATTATCTTACAATATCGCCAAATATATAGCATATGAAATTCAAAATTACATTAAGAAAGAATGGATGGTAAATATTTGTGATTCTGCGACATTTTTTTGGGGGGGGGTGAGGGACGTATATTCAACGCAAAATTTTGTTACTTGAATATACGCCATCCCATGAGCAATAACTTCAATTGAGGAATCAAGCCATAAAAACATTTTAGAAGTTTGTCTTGATTGCTCTTTCGGACAGAATGTTGTGTAAAGTCAACAATGACATTAATTTTTAAGAGGGAACAATAGCATTAATTTTTGTTCCATACAAGTTCTCCTCTTTTGAGTTTGACTTTTATGGATTCAATAATGGAGGCCATGGCCTCTTTAGCTAACGCAGCGCGAGTTTTGTCTTATTTATCGTCAGGGTGTTTCCATCTTGCGTGTCTTGTCAACCCCCCCCCCCCCCCCCCTTATACGTCCACACTTTCTCGCACTGACTACAGGAAAAACCCCTCTCGCTCGCCAATAATTTCTTTTAGAGCTTCGGAGGTTTCAGTAACTAATTGGTCGGACTGTATTTCCGTTAGAGCAACAGAAGCATCAAAGATGCGATAAAATGTTTTCGCCTTCGTCCCTGATATCTCTGTCAAAACCTGCTCACTACGCTCGCTTTCTTCCATATTTTCCTCTCGCTCCAACGTTCAAAATAGGTTTACTTGTGTGTTCGCTTCCTGTTTCCTTGTCCATCTTAATGTAAGAAACCCAGTAGCCTTTTGGAATATGACATTTTGTTTCCATATTAAGATCTCGTTCATATCTTTTATAATCACTCATCACAAGCGCACCCACTTTACTCGTTACGTGACGCAAATACAATTAGTTCTCGACATACTTAGCCGTTCCCTTTGAAGTTTGCTGACTAGCCTAGCCATCTAGGTCTATTAACCATGGTTTCCTGAAAGAAACTACACCGATTCACTTCTGGGTTGGGGCAATTCAACAAGGCCGCCGATCCCGAAAAATGACGTGTTTACGGCTTTAATTTTATTTGTGTCTTGTACTACGATGCACTATCCAGTCTTATATATATCCATATGTATGTTCGTATCTCGTCTAGACATCATTATGAAGTAAATGTATAAAAACCTCCAATTGAAATTAATATATGCGCATAGCATAAAGACGTCTTGGCATAAAAGAATAGAGCAGTGCACCATAAAATTTTACGCAACATCGCTGAGTGATTAGACAAATGCGTTAATGACGAAATAAAATAAAATAAAATAAATGCTACAATATAGACACGTGGCAGACATTATAATAAAATCCCAATCAGCTTAAGCTATTAAGCCAAGTTTGAGTGTTCAAATTTTGCTTCAAGTCCAATTACTACATTTCGACAGCTGAATTTTCCTTTGGCAGGTCGAATTTATTAAATTACCTAAGTCGCCACCAACCTATGCTAACATGCTTTGTGAATGGTTGGTTATAACAATGAAAGACAATTAATGATAGAAATTGGTTTTCTTAAGAACGACTCATAAACAATGATGGCTTTTGTTTGAAAAGTTCAACCAATTTTTCGTTCATGTGAGGTAATAATGAGCTAGAAATTCAAAGCGAGGAGGGGGGGGGGGGGGGACGGGATAAAACGCAAAAGTGTAGGTGTTTTGAGTCGGGAACAAGTTGTCATGCCTTGTAGAATACAACAACTTTTTAGAAAACTAGAATGTATTTGAAACTTTACCATAAGATACTGAGAAAATTTTAGATGTAAAATGTTTCATTTTATATGATCATTTTCCTGATATATATCCATTATGGACCAGATAAACAATTTTTTAAGGGGATACTTTTTGTAAAATCTTTTCCCGGCTAATAGTCTCAGCAAAAATAATACAGCAAAAATACATTGATATCTTAATAACACTGCTGACGATGAATCAAATTGTGTTCATTCATAAAATTAAATATTCATTATTAAATATCATACAATTCATAAATTGTGTTGTTAATATGCACACTTTATTCGGAGTAACTTTTTTATTATACTCTTGTCCACCCCTTATATGTAATCGGTCTTTATTTTATGTAGGTGAAAAGTTTAAAATGCCAGTGTACTACTGTACTGTAGTTATTGTTGTACTAGATCCATTTCAATAAAAATTTAAACTTCAAAGAATATGCATGTGCATGCATGTAACGTCACCAGTGAGATCAAGCGACATTAATTCGATTATTGACGATTAAAGCAACGAGTAGCGACGATTACACTTCATAACTACTTGGAAATAATTTGCGTTACTTGCACCAAAGCGAAAAAAATCTTCTAGATTTGTCATAGTTATACGTAACTATCTATTTTATATCGATCGTATCTTCAAAGAGTTATACGACGCGCATGTTTTTTTGTTTTTATGGGGGGGGGGGGGGTTGTATGGGGTGAAAATATTTATCCACAGATGGCAGTCCTCATGGAGCTCATCCACATTTTACTAGCTTATTCAAACCATATTCAGTATAATTGAATTGTATATCATCCTAGGAAGGTTGAACAAAGGCGTAATTGACATAGTGGGCTGTAGTACTTGCGATTTTATACCATTATATCCGCTGCAATGGAAACTTCTTGATATTTCAAGCTCTTTAAAAGGCAAGCTATCAATTTCCTGCTGATTCATATCTTACATCAATTTCCACGTTTTTTCTTTTTAATAAAAACAGGAGACACATTGCCAGAACAAGATATTGTATCCAGTCATTCAGTCCATTCTCAGGTTGAATGTTCGTTAAAATGTCTCCAAACATCAACATGTGTCGGTTACAACTACAGACCTAAATCAATCAAATATGCTATTAACTGCCAAGTCAGTAATAAAACTGAGGCAAGAGATCAAAAAACTGGTGCAAAGGGAGAGTGGATCTTTTATATAGACTTGGAACAGGTAAGAAAAAACTATGAAGACTTATTGTGACAAAACAATACAAACAACCTCTGATAATGCAAGCAATAAAATAGTTAGCAAGAATGGATAAGGATAAAATGCTTGTACAAAAAATCAAGGAAGGACGCTAAATGAAAAAAATGGTCGAATATTAACCTAATGCTTTGCTAATTTAATTTTTTTTCCTACCTATTTGATAAATATTTCCAATACTGCCATTGAACTGATTGCCTTAAGATCAACAAAGCCACTTCTTTACTGTAAGCGCTTACTAAAATATTAATATTATCGCTAAACTTATTTGGGTTATTTTTAGATGGCAATACCTCAACTGCAACCAGGTTTGTAATTATTTTTTTCAACGCATACAACATTTTTATTTCAACGTTTTTGCTATTCTTTAATTACTCATCATCAAGAATGAAATGATGACAATATTGCATACTATAGGATATATAGGGTGTATAAAAAAAGTAGACAATGTTGAAACGGTTTTCAACCTCGCAAGGCGGCTTGAAGTATGAAGTTTTTATCAATATACATTGGTTGGGTACTAACGGTGTAGAATAAATAAAAATAGTCGGAAATTTAAATGTTTCAAGCCCAGGGGTGTGTGTTTTTTGAAACACATTAAAAATGACTTGCGCTCAAAATTAATTTTGAATTGGTAGGTAGAAAATATGTTAGGTGTTTTATTGCTGTTCAAAGTTTCAAGAAATTTGATTGAGTTTAAGCCATTCAAAACGTCATGCGAACGTATATTTTTCTTAATAAGAATCGTTTTTCTGAAGAAATGTTCTAATTTTAATTAAATGTCCCTTATGGGAGTTGTATGCAAATTAAGTAGATACATAAACTAAAAATGTGGAAGTTCGCGCGACGTTTTGAACGGCTTAGACTCTAGCAAATCTTCTGAAATTTTGTACAGCAATACAACACCCGTCAAATTTTCCATCTACTAAGTTAAAATTACTTGTAAGCATTTAAGTTTTGTGCGCAAGGCATATTCAAATTGCCGTAAAAGACAGACCCCCCGGATATTGAAGCTTTAAATTTGGCATGTTTCCGGTTTATTCTAGATTATAAGTACCAAAACCATCTATTTTAATAAAAAAACATCGCACATTGAGGCGCTTCGCGAAACAGAGAGCAATTTCAGATTAGTCTACTTTTTTTATACACCCTGTATAAATACAGGGAGGAAACATGATATACTAATTAAATATTAATTAAAAGTTTTTTGGGATTTTTTGCCCATAATTCAAAGCGGGCTTGTGTATGTTACTGGCAAATAACAATGACCAACAGTGGTTTAAAATAAATATTTTTCATTGATTTTATTGTTTCAAATAAAAAGTCTCTGACATTTGTCTGTCACCCATATATAAAGTCACAGTAGACATATGCACGCTTTACGTACCCATTTTAATATTGGTCAGGGTTTTTATGGTAGTCCACTGAATACCTAATATTAATGTTTTTAATCCGTCATAGAATGTACGAAAGCTCTGGGAATGGAGAATGGTAAAATTGGCAATGATCAAATATCGGCATCAAGCCATTATAATGGCATTCCACCATCTTTTGCAAGACTGAACAGAATTGGGAAAGGATGGGCCGCAGGGTTAAGGAATACGAATCAATGGTTGCAAGTGGATTTTCAACAAACGTCCATCATCACGGGAATAAGTACTCAAGGTCTAGGACCACTTAATCAGTATGTTACGGCTTACAAGATTTCTTTCAGCAACAACGGAAATAATTTTGATGGTTATAAAGCAGGGGGAGTACTTAAGGTAAAGTAAACGATTTATCCTATACCTAGCGTATTAGCCGCTTTCTTATTTACTAAAGGAGGCGGTGCGTCCAAAGTCGAACCCACCTCAAGTTACTTACGCTACCGTCCGCATAATCAAAATGCCGAGAAATCTATGAATAGCTAAAAAACTTTAATGCTCTTATTTACCATCATTAATCCTATAAGGACCAAAGGAACGTCGTAAATAAGATTAAATATTTCAAAGTCTCGAATCGTTTTAAGACAATAAAGCGTTTTTAAATTTAAGTCGTAAAAGAAGAACGATGAAACTGTTTAAAGTGTTTATGCAACGAAATTTCACCCCAAAGTTTTATGGCGCCAGTGTTAAGTTAACGTAAAATGGCTTGGTAACTTCTTTTACAGAAGTTCTTCGTTTTGCTTCTTTCGGGAGAAATTTGGCTTTGAATAATATGAAAATATCATACTTATGACATCACAGTGCATAATGAGTTTTTAGTGCTGTAGGAATTTTTCTTAAAGTATCCACAATAAATTTCCAAAAGTTGCACTAAAATACAGCAAATCAGAATTTGTAAGTTATAATTTTGGAATTTTGTTCGACAAAATTAAATTGTTCGAAAAATCTATGTTGTATTAAAATACATTATGCACTATGATGTCATAAGTATGATATTTGCATATTATTCAAAGCTAAATTTCTCACGAAAGAAGCCAGACAATGAACTTCTGTAAAAGAAGTTACCAACGCATTTTACGTTCTCTCTACACTGAGGTCAAAAAACTTTAGGGTGAAATTTCGTTGCATAAGCACTTTAAAAAGGGACCCACCTCTTTGTAAAAAATATTGTTATAAGGTAGCCAAATATTATTTTTGAAAAAATATGAAAGGTTTCATCTGACCGAACCGAAGCGGCTCCGAACAACTATTTTCCATGTCAGAAAAGCATCATTTTGGGGGTCATATTTACTCACAGAATGCTACAAAATTGCTTCTACAATATTGTTTGTCGTATGAATTACTTTGACCTTATAATAATAATAAACTTTATTAAACAGAGAAACTCAGAAAGCGAAAAGCTTAGTTACACTGATGCTGTGTATAAAATAAACTATTAGTACGTAAAGGTTAATATTAAATCTAAGTATCAATGCTAATAAAATTCTAAAGTATTTACAAATTTATAAATAGAGTATAAAATTAACTAATAATATGATCTAAAATTATTTAAACATATTGTTTCGTTTCACGCCAATAAAGGTTTGTAAAAGATGTTACAGATTTTGCAGACTTGGTGGTGGAGCTTAAGCTATTGAACAAAAGTTTTGCAGCCTTAAATGTAAATGATCTTTCACCAGACTTAGATCCTATTTTAGCTAAGTGAATGTCATTTTTTCTTCTTGTGTTGTAATTGTGTACATCGGAGTTTAGACAAAAGAGATTTAATAAATGTGATGGACAAAAGTGATTTAAGCAACGATAAACTGTCTCACACTTATGAAAAGACCATCTGTCAGTTGAATTAACCCATCCTAATTCTTTAAATAAGGCAGATGACCTGCAGTCATTAGTTTTACGCTTCAATATTAATCTTGCCCGGCATTTCTGTAATCTCAAAAGGCGTTGGAGGTGTGTTTTGTCGGCGTTAGACCAAACGACGTCGCAGTATTCATATAGAGGTTGGATGAGAGAACAGTGAAGTTGTTTACAAGTGTCTACACTTATATATTTCCTGATTTGACCCAAAAGGCCGAGTCTACTGGACACTTTTGATGCAATATAATCAATATGGTCGTGCCAGTTTAAGTTATTGTCCATTATTAGCCCTAAATACTTGATTGACGCTATATTATACACAGTAGTTTCATCAACCTTTAGAGTGAGGTTATTAACATTTGCCAGAAGTTTATTAGTGCCAAATAATAGAATATTTGTTTTAGAACAATTTACAACAAGATCATTTTCGTAGAACTAATTATTCAGAGCATTAAGGTCTTGTTGAAGGGTACTTTGTATCGTATGTACGTCTTCTTGTGCAAAGAAAATTGCAGTATCGTAAGCGTACAAAACGATTTTATAATGTTTTGTGCTGTTTGGAAAATCAATAATAATGATCAAAAACAACAAAGGGCCTGATACAGACTCTTGTTGAACTCCTCTGCGCATACTCATTTCTTCCGTGTTGGAACCAATATAAACAGTTTGAGTCCTTCCTGACAGATAATCTTCGAACCAGTTAAAAGCGCAACCTCAAATGCCGAAGGATTTTAGTTTCGCTTTAAGTATGGTATGGTCTATCAGGTCAAAGGCTTTGCTGAGATCTAAAAATATACCGCCTGTTAGTAAACCTTTGTCCGTGTTCTTTAATATGAAGTCCAACTCATCAAAAAGACAAGTTGCAGTTGAGTGACCAAGTCGAAAACTAGACTGATAATAGCTTGTGTGTTGTCAGATTTGCTTGTGTATTACCCGTTCAAAGATTTTCATGACGGCTGGTACTACTGCGATATATAGGTCTGAAATTGTTAGGATCCGATAAAGAACCAGACTTGCGTAATGGTGTGACCGTTGCAGACGTCCAGTCAGTTGGAACAATCGAGGTGCGGAGCGACAAGTTGTAGATGTATGTTAAGGGCTCAGCAAGAACGTCAGCACCAGCCTTCAGAAATCGTGTGTGGATGTTTTTTAAGCCGGATGACTTTTTTATCTTCAATGAAGATAACTCTTTTTTGACAAAATTCACACTAATTTCAGTAAAACTAAAGTCATCCACGGAAGCGTTTAAAGTACTATTACCAATGTAAATACCTTGCTCTAGTACACTGCTTGACTGGGGTTTAAGACGGTCTTCCACCAACGTAAACAATTTGTTAAGTATTGTAGCTATACTTTTATTATCTGAAGAAGAAGATTCGCCAAACTTCATTTCCTGGATAGATTCAGGGTTCGCCAAACTTTGTTTCTAAAGAGGAAATGAAGTTTGGCGAATCCTGAGGATTCGCCAAACTTCATTTCCTTCACATAGAGGTGGGTCCCTTTAGTAAACGTGCGACGTGCGAAAATCTTCATATTTATGCCTTTAAAACATCGTAAATCTCATCGTAAAGTGGTACTTGGTCCGACTGTTTTATAGTTTCCTGGTGTAAGAAATAGAGTTGCTCAATATAATTACCAAGAAAAATTCCGGAGGATTCGCTTTTCTACGTCTGCTCTTTAACGACTTGCAACTAAATCAGCTAAAGTAAAAGGACAGAGAAGGTTACTGCGAGGCGGTCAAATCAGCCCTGAGCAGGTGCTGTGCGAGGGCTATCAGAAGTAAACAATCCCGCGTTTCGCATTGTTTGACCTGTTGTTGATCTGTTTGGATTTAAACTCACATCTGTACCCATTTAAAAGTATGAATAGTGAACTTGAAAAATGCTAGATATTGACTTTATCTATTACATTTTACAAAATTAATGTGTTGTGTTCAGAAATTTAAATGAAATCCACTTCATGGTCAAGGACTTGTGTTAATTTCTTTTGAAATCAACTTACATTTCTAACTACTGATTTTAAAGAAATTAGTACGGCAGATCACAAGAACATCCCACCCAATTAAAAGGCTCCACTTGCGGTCCTGTCAAAAGAATTATGTCCCTTTATTATTTTGACTTATTTTATCTGTACCTCTCGAATTTCTTAAAAATTGGCTTATAAAAATTCAAAATTTTATATTTCGAAAACGATCTATAATAACAATACATTTTCATTATATATGGGACAAGATTCAATCCTTCCTTTGCCCTTGATCTTCAAGGTATTTCAAGGAAACAGTGACAGAAATACTATCGTCCACAACGATATCACACCAGCTATCATGGCAAGATTCACTCGCATTAATCCAACCGGATGGCATTGGTGGATAGCCATGAAAGTAGAGTTTTACGGTTGCTTTTACTAATGCCCTCACATCATTGTACTGGCTATATAAAAAGTCGACAAATCTGAAACCGCTTTCTAAAACACCTTATAATCTTCCGCCTATTAACTCAAAATTTCTTTTAAGTCATTTTTAAATTGCTCGAAAATACGCATCGCCTGGGTTATGGACATTTTAATGTATTCTACAGGGTGTCCCAAAAAAAACGGAATCCGCATAAATTAATTATGCAGTCGTTAAAAATATTATTCACAATAATGTAATTATTATTCACAGTAGTGTAATGACTTGACATTTCTTTACCTCTGGGATTTCATATTTTTGTGCAGCATATGTCAAAGCAAAACAAGTTAAAAGTAATGTCTTACACCTATCCGTATTGCTAATTTTTCACTGAAAAGTGTAGTAAAAACAAAGCGACATTAACTGAGTAATAGCAACTACAAACGTAATCATGTTTCCTATAAAAGTTTTGACGAACAAGGACAAAATCAGCGTGTATAACACAGCTTTTAAAACTTTTATAGCTGTCAATTTGTGAATCATACTGCATACAACATTAATTTATGCGGGTTTCGTTTTAAGTGCATACATAATTGTTTATGCGGGTTCCGTTTTTTTTTGGGACACCCTGTACATCATAAGCCGTGGCGTAGCCAGCCCAACAGTTTAGTCCCGCTTTGTAAATTTTGAATCATAACCATTCATTTCTTTAGTAATAATATACAAGGAAATGTTTCTGGGCTGTGATTGGTTGATTCGAGTGCAGTTAATCCTAAACATCACCCAGAACAGTGCAAAAATCTGTAACACAGTGCAAATATCTGTAACAACAGTGCGAAAATCTGTAACAACAGTGCAAAAATCTGTCACACAGGGCAAAAATCTGTAACAACAGTGCAAAAATCTGTAACAACAGTGCAAAAATCTGTAACAACAGTGCAAAAATCTGTAACAACAGTGCAAAAATCTGTAACAACAGTGCAAAAATCGGTAATAAGCTCTTTGAGCGATGGTATTTACTCGCAGAAAAACCAAAAATATGGCGGCCGAATTTTCACGTTTGCTTAAAGATTTCGTCGAAATTTCAACACAGTTTGGGATTCTTCTCAGACAGTTATGATCACAAAACAAACTCTAAAGTATGCTGGAACTTTGTGCATAAAATTTTTAGTCATGGCTTTTATAAACATGAATTTTTTAAGCGAAGAAATTCGAGAATGAGCTAGTGCACTTGCATAATGCGAAGTTGTAAGTACAAAATGCTTGTTTGAACATTTCCTTTTTATATTATTAATAAGTAATAGTATAATTTCTCGTGAAATTACGGAAAAGAAGCACTCGTGAGTTTTTAAAAACTGCAAATTTGCAGTTTTTATAAACTCACTCGTGCTTGTTTATCCGTAATTGCACTCGAAATTATGCTATTACCTATACAAATTGTTGTTTCCACAGTCAATGAACACAAAAATATTTGCATAGCGTGAATAAATTGTCGGGCTTGCTACGCTACAGATCATAAGTACGTGAGTAATGTATATTAGAGAGGTTTAGCAAACAGGACACGACGTCGAAGAGAACAGGAATGTAGTATGGACCCGCGAAATTTCACATCCGGTTTAGTCTGACACGTTGTCCACGTCCTAGAGAAGACGTTCATCGAGTAGTTTTCTCGCCGTCTTCAGAAAGTCAAAGTTTTATGTTTAAATACGACAGTAAAGGCACTTCGTTTTTCCTGTCCATATATTGTTTCCTAATCCTAGGCAATTTTTTATGGTAATGAAAAGGCTGCTTCTTAGTATTTCGGTATTTTTTGCCGTATTCGGTTGCTTTTTAGTATTTCGGTATTTTTTTGGCGTACTGGGTTTCGCCATAGCAAAAATAACAAAAAATAATCGGAAGAAATCTAACCACTTTAGTATTGCTGGTATTCCTTGCCAAGCGATATATTTGAGAGCATGCATAGAAACGAATGATACAAAAAAAAGACATGGATATAAACAAGATATAATATAGTCAAGTCAGTAAAAATCAAACAGTTCAAGCTGTATTGTCACAAGAGTGCTAGAAAGTACAAGAATAAAAAAAACACATTTAGCCAAAAAAAGCTGTTAAAAACATTTCTATATATGACATGCTATACTTCGATTCGTTACATTAAAAGCCATACACCTGATTAAATAATCCAGAAATATAAGCATTTCCCTTGAGCTTTTGTATTTCATTCCTAACACTTTGACAAACTTTGCGTCCTCAAAACAACAAAATATTGTCATTTAATTCTTCAAAAAGTAGTTGATTGTGCAGAAAAATTGTTTAGAGACACAAGGCCAACCTCATAACTCTTTGCCTTGTCTACACCTTGACAAGTGATTGAAATATCCAACAACATAAGTAGGCAGGATTACAACATAAAAAATGCTTGCAAAAAGACAAATCTGACGTTGATCTAGATCAAACCGGAAGTAGACATATACGTTGTTGTACACGTCATTTTCACGTCCTCGTTGGCGTTGCGTCGTGTGTCGTTGCAAAATTCTCAACTTTGTGCACCCTGTTCTACTTTAGATACTATACTGGACGTGATTTAGACTGCATTCAGATGTCGAAACATTAATATGTAGGATGCAGTGGCGGATCTAGCGTAAGTCAAAATAAATTACCACAGCTCATTCTAAGATATATTTACATTTTAAAATACCTTCGAAGCAACTTCATTGGTTAGATTTTATTCTTTTGAAATTCATATCCTATGACATTGTTATAAAGTTACTTTGAATTTAAAAATGAGCTGCTATAATTTATTTTGACTTACCCTGGATCCGCCACTGGTAGGATGGCTTGAGTCTCTTCTTTTGGTTCTTGATTATTTATACCACAAAAGTTGCGAGAAATAAATGAGTTAATGCTGAAAAGTTTCATGTTTTTTATTGTTTTACTGCTCTAGACATATACTTCCCTAAGGCAAACGAGATGTTGTAATTGAACCCAGAAGAAGGACTCTATGCTATAGAAAACAGTGGCAACCCCGAAACTAAAGGAATTCGTTAGTAGCAACATTGCTACCTATCGACCTCCATTTTTAGGGTGGTGCAGGGTGCTTTAAAGGGTGGTGAGGATGGTTCAAGGGGGCGCAGGGTGATGCGTGAGGCAGCAGACCCTCATTAAAATACTGTACGAGCAACTGAATTTAGTATGCGTGTGACGTAATGGGTGTACATACATGAGCGTACGTTTGAGGTTTTAAGTACGCTTAGCGAGCAAGTGTGGGCGATTTATGCATTGTTGGTATACTTCATGCTCATGGTAGTTAATTTTGGTATTCTTTATAGACGTGGGTACGCATGGCAAGTGCGCTTATCTACACTTTATTTTATTTTTGTCTCGGTTTTCTTTGATGTACCGCGGGCTGTATCTCAGATACAGTTCTTGAATAAATAATTAGATCAAACTTGTGGAAAAATCTCGACGAATTTCGACTTAAATTGTTTAAAGTCGAAAGATTCTACTAGAAAACCTCCTCAAAAATAAAATAAGTTAGTTAAATACCTCGAAAGTCGGGATTTATGGCGTATACAGCTTTCGGACGCTGCGCGTCCTCGCGGGCTGTATACGCCATAAATCCCTCCTTCTCGGTATTTAACTCTAACGTATTTCTAAACAGGCATCCACATTCGTTGCTATGCATTGTCAAGTGCAAGTAATTAAGATGTAATTAGTTAACATGCACAACTTGACGAAAACGAACGAATAGCCTCATTAGCTGAACGATAAGGTTGCTTAAACGCGTATAAACTCGCTTGCGTATTGGTTGACACGAGAAATTACGAATTTTCGTCAAGTGATTAAGGTGATATATTCAAATCATGTACTGTGAACAGTGTGCGTAAAAACATCAATCCTTTCAAACTCGAATTAATCGACATAACGGTAAGCTCAAGGTAAAACAAAACAAAGATATCCACGGAAGCGCGCGACATAAGCATCGACATTAGCATAAGCACAAACATAAGACTACGAGCTTAAGCTATGGCAAAACAAAAGCAAATTCAAAAGCAAATTCTTTCTGCTTTGTTTTTGTAAACCTCAGAGAAAATTTTTTCCTTAAACTGGCTTAAAGTTTGTCATTTTGCTTATGCTTATGTCGCTAGTGAAGACTAGACTTAAGTTCTTTTCTTTCATACGGTTGGAACTTAACTTTCCATGCGCTTAAGAGCGTAGAATTTTATGAACTATTTATTTAAAGCAATTATTGCTGTCAAGTTTACATATAGCTGCATGACGCCAATTATGCATGGTTTTTAAATTTGAAAGGGCTTACTTACTTTATATTCACTCTGCGTGTCGTTACGAAGGAAATCTCATGAAAATTTTTAAACCCTTGGGAGGTTACGGACAATCCACATGTTTAGTAAGATAACAAGTTTCTAGCAATGCCTCCACGACCAAGAGTAAAGATTGGAAACCTAGAAGGAAGGCTTATCATAGCAGAGCAATATTGGCAACACGGCGCTTTGTGGGATATTATAGTCAATGGTATTAAAAGAAATTCCGAACTGAGCAGTTACCACACATTGGTTACCAATTCTGTGCGTAGGCGGGTTCGAGACTACGTTCATCGTGAAGTAAGGCAGTAAGTAGAGTAATCAAACATTGATTTTTGCAAAGGAATAAACAAAATACCCATTCAATTTTGTGCGTATATGTGTAGTATATGTACGTATTTACTGTTTATTTCAGGGGTCTGATGGAAAGAGTGGACGAAATGAATATGCAAATTTTGCAAATCCAGAGCAACGTCAAGAAACATATCATGCGATAAGGACCGTATACAAATGTCATTACCCCAACAACAAGTTCCATTTTCTCGTCAACCACTACGTCAACCACACCCCATCCAACCACGTCCACCTCAGCAACGAGCTGCTAAACCACATTCCTACCAACCACATCCAGCTCAGCAACAAGTACCTCAATCACATATAATTCGTCAGCCATGGCTGCCTACGTGCCTATGGGTTTGAACTAGTTTCAAAAGAACTCGTATAATTTGCATAAAATATGTGATAGACATTAACATAAATGAATATTCGTTCGTTTTCGTCAAGTTGTGCATGTTAACTATTAAGACGAATTTGTATGTACGTACGAGAGTGTACGTACGATAGCCGTGCTCTGATTTGTTGCTGGTTTGTGCGTTTAGACTATATAAGTATACGTCGAGTTGTACTTACATATTGTTATCATCCTTACTTGGCAAAAAGCACAACAACCAAAAGACCTTAGTTTCGATTTGGAGATGTGGCTCAACAACATCAAGAAAATATCTGGTAAGTTAATACGTTATATTAACTTTTGCTTCTTTACTTTCTTATGAATACAGTTTTTTAACTTAACGAGAGTTCAGTTAATTATTCTACACTACTTTAATAATAAATACTTATTGCAATGCGGCATTAAATTTGAGATGATGGAAGTCATTATCTTATTATTTTGAAGCATCATATTGCTCTTAGTCAAAGAGCTTTTAAAAATCAGGTCTTTTAGAAACCAGAGTTTCCATCACAGCATACGTGCAACTATGTGTATAACAAAAAAGGGCGCGTAGCTTCTATACAATCTGTCAACTAAGAAAAAACTTGCGAACAAATGAGTTTTTCAAATTATCGAGTTTCTCGCCTCAAACAGTGCCACACCATCTGTGCTTTAATTAAAGACATTGCTGCACAACCTGTGAATTTGAACCAATTAAGTGCATGACAATTTAATCCTCAACAGTGGCCTCACCAGCGTGATAAGTGAGGGGACATATTCATGTATTCGTGTTCTGCACAATTAATTTCTTTTGAAATCGAATCGACTTCAAAAAAATTCATTGTGCATAACACGAATATATGAGTATGTCCCCCTCACTTATCGCGCTGGTGACGCCACTGATCCTCAACGACTTTAAAGGCCTGTTTATATGAGAGGGAGCACAGGACTTTTTCCGGGACTGCGTTGAGTTTTCGTTTATATGAGAGGCGGGATGAGACATTCACCGCGACGTAAACAAAGCCGGGACAGCATTAAAATAGTGCACCACAGATTTTCTCTTTGTCCCCAAGCCACAGCGGGCGGGGCTAACTAATTCTGAGATGCGAAAGTCATCCGCCATTTTGTGTTGGTTTCGTTTGGACGTTCGACTTTTAGCTGAAGTCATTGAATTTTGAGGGTTTTTTAAAATAAATGTCATAAAATCTGCGGGAAAACAAATCGAAATCATTATAAAACAATAAAAACAAATCAAAAATTTTGAAAAGATGACGAAAAAGCGCGCCAACAGAAGGAAACAAGAACGGAAACGTACATAACAGGTAGCCATATTCAGACTATTCAGTAGCCGTAATGATTCCACATTTTATTTTCGAGTTTACGTTTCTTTGTTTTGTAAAAGCAAGACTGTAGTTTTATTGTAAGTATTAAAATAATTTACAGTTGAAAAATACGACGGTAGCTATTTCAAAAATGCATGGCTCAAGCCATTTTATTGCAAAACAAAGATTTAATAGTTTATACATAATATTCATCAAAACGTTTTAATAATGTAGCGTAATAAATTGTATTTCATACCGTACTAAAGTTCACACTACCCATGATGACATACGGACCATAGACATTTAAAAAATTAAGTATTTCATCATTAAAACTGGAAATTTTTTCATTATTTTCACAGTTATTTAAAAATATAGAACGCATTATTAAAAACTGCTGTGTCGGCGTGTTGCTATGACAATAATCCTGACAATACTTCATGTTCCGAAAATATAGTTGCATCTTTAATATATTAAGACGAGGGATTTTGCATGCATGCATGTATATATTTCTAGTTTAAATTGATGTTTATAATTTTCAATTCTACGTCACTTATAAGTTAACACAAAAAATAATAGAATGAAAGGAAGTTTGTCCAAATAACTGCAGGAATGGTCAAAGTGAAAAATTGAGTTTTTCCCGGTCAGGCGGGATGAAGCATTTTACGACAAAACTCGTCCCGCTTGAAGCGGGATCCCGGTTGCTGAAAGAGAGATTCCGCCTAGGCGGGACGGGACAAAAAACGTCCCGGCTTCGTATAAATGGAATGGGATGTACAGGGTGTCCCAAAAAAACCCAAAAACTATTGAAATCACCTATGTTAACATTTGAATGCTCTAGCACTTGTTAAAGAATTAAAATATCTTTGTAAAGCACGTTTGTTTTGCTCATGGGAATATTGATAAAAACCAAATTGAATAGGCTAAAATAACCCACGCGTATTGCTATTAATTATGACGGTTATGTCAATAGTTTATCCACTCGTGGGTTCAATTTAGTGCTAGGCATTGAAATTCTAACAATAGATCATTTTCAATCGTATTTGGGTTTTTTTGGGACACCCTGTATATTATGGAAACATATACATGCCGGGATCCCGAGTAACGTCCCGCTCCGGCTCTCATACAAGCAGCCCCTTAGTGAAATATTCCGTATCTGCTGTTCTTTTTTCAAACTTTGTATAAATGAATACTCAGGCTTTGGCAAGCGTGTCTGACGTGTGCTTTTCGCTTCGCTATTTTTTGAAATATAATCTTCGTTTTTAAACCAATTGTGAATGATCTTAACGGCCTAACATACGACAGTGAAACATATCTATGAGGTTTGTTACCGAAGCACTAAACTTAATAGCCAAGAAATTCCCTGGTTGATGGAGACGTTAAAATGTCCAAAAGCGAAGGAGGGGAAGAGGAATACATCATTAAATGGCGCGTTCCTTGTTCCCAAAAGCTGTTTATAGAGAGCAATGAACTGATTGAACCATCTGTATCGCAATTCGCTAGTCGAAAAGCAGGTATTGCAAGCCTATAGTGGACATTACAAGTGATCTAATGACTGAAATTGATTCGATGCAATTTAAATAAAACTATTTTGGAGCTGTTATTTGCAAGCAAGATAGTGAGATATGTAGACGAGAAATTGCTTCTTAGGTCAAGCTTACTGTCTCTTATGAATTCAATCTTCAAAGTAATAAATAACAATGATATGACCAACAGTCCCATTAACAATACTATGACGAGCTCGTGCATACAGCAAGTAATCAGCGTGGTGTTTTAAACTCCGACACAAATCAGGTAACTGAATATATTATAAATTCCTTTTTTTAAAAATGAATCTAATACGCAGAAAACGCCGATATGCCTAATAATGTGAATATTTAAACAGAATTCCAATCAAAACAGACTCATCACAGAATAAATTACCATAATTCATCACGCTTTGTCTTTTTATACTTCGAAGCGGTCGGTGTGTTAAATGTGATTTTCGTATCAAAAATCTAATGAATAATTCTCAAAATAAACACCATAACTCACCCAAATTGGTTTTTTGTCCGTTACTGCGCAGAAGAGGCGTCTTTTCAAAGGATTCGAGGTGTGATTTCGCCCACGTGAAACCTCTCCTGAGCAAACAAGATCATTTGAGCCTTTCGCGCGTTCCTTTACAAAGTACTTCCAACCTTCGATCTCATAATATCACGCAACGCCCTTTTCAAAGTTGGAATGGCTACACTTCCCTTTTGTAGTCTTTGCAACCCAATATTAACCACCCCTTTTTATGCGGATCATCGTAACTACAGGTACCTTCCGCTCCAGTTCCCATCGTATCACTCTCTGTTCCCACACCCTCCCACGATCTCTCCCCATTCTCCTTTCAGTTATTAGCCTGAGCCATAATGCTTTGACAACCGATGCGGAGTGCGGAGCTGCTAGAAGTAAAACAAGCTGTTCGTTAACAAATAATTTTAATATACCAAAACTAAACGAAACTGATAATAATGTAGCCGTACGAATATCCTTGCGTAACAATACCTTTAGAGGAGATGTTGGTGCTAAAACAAGAAATCGTAATAACTTAGTAATAATTCCTCATGCAAATTTTACCCAGACACACAATGTGAATAATAGAATGTTTGTTCCAAGATTTATCTTATCGAATGTTATGTCCCTGTTGCCAAAAATTTATGAAATACGCTTAGCTGTTAACAAAATTGCACCCGAAAAGGCTGTTTTTACGGAGATATTGCTAAGACAAGCTATACCAGACTCCGTTGTGAAAATTCCAGGGCACAATATATTTCGTAAGGATAGAGTCGTGAAGACCCATGGTGTGGTTTGTGTTTACGCTCAAAATCAAATGAAAGTTGACATTCTGTCGAATATAATATAATCACTCCATCTTTTGAAGTCATTTGGTCAAAATTACGACCCACGAAACATGCACGAGGGATATCATCAATTATTCTTTGTGAGATGGACCACCATCCATGTAGTAGGATTTAGCTGTGGTCGATCACCTCATTGATGTATTAACTAAAGTTGAAGCAGTGTACTTAAATTGGGAAATTGTTTTGATGGGCGACCTAAATAGACTAAAGACCTCTAGTGTATCTCGAAATCTACGAAACAGTGATACTGATTTGGTGTTATCCAAACCTAATACTGAATTTAAGAAAATAAATTTCTCTTATCATGCTGCCTTTTTTGGAACATATTATGGGTTAAAGCAAATGCCCTGATTTATTTTAAAAGGCTTTCTCAGCATTAAATCCTTTTAGTAATGATCCCTGTAAATATATAAACTAAGATTTGTTTATTCTTATTTTTTTGTTTCTATATTATGGTAAAACTGCTGAACCAAACTAGTTAAGCTGCAGCTGCACTGAGGTTAGCTGTGGAGTAACCACGTGTTAAACGGCAAACAAATATAGCTCAAGTTCCAAGCTATATTCAGAAATTGAGAAGTGGGCGGGGAATTTCATAATTACGTGTCAAAGTTGGCAAGCAATTTTCAAACTTCGATTTGAAATTTGTAAATTTACTTCGCATTTATGCATTGAGTATTCCCCATGATAACAGGTAGGAACAAATATTTGTATAATTTATGACATCTGTACTAACATTGGAATTTTTAGTCAGTAATGGATAGTGCTTTACTAATCTTATTTTCAAACGTTTCGATAGAATCAAGCCTGCAATAATTGCAACAAAATTTTCAGTCTGCCATAAAGCTGACCCATTAAAGTATTTTTTATATATTATATTACGTATAAGCTTAGTTGACCTTAATTTGACCATGCTTCTGCACCTGAGTCTGAATGGTCGTACTTGCTAGCATGTCATAAGGCATATATGAATGAGATTTTCATCACAATTTTGGAAGAATATACAAAAGTTGATGTCTTCTCACACTGGGCCAGTACCACCAGTTCAGATTTGAAGCAATACTTTATATAATACAAGCAATCACAATACTGTATAAATCATCGTTATAATGTAGCTATCATGTATACATAATTTTTGTTTTTAATACAGAAAGCTTTTAAGACATTACTTAGCTTCAAAAAACTATTTGTTACATTCTTAGTGAAATGTTTAGCCTTACAAATGCTTCCGCCATGCAAAGCGTTTCAAAATTAAATCATGTTTAAAGTGCGAAAGAAAAACCACTTTTGTACTATAATACATAATATGTTATTTACCGGATAGGAGGTCCGGATTGCGAGAAACTGTGCCCGAAAGGCACAAATGGCTGCCAAATTATCCATCATCTGGACACAAATTGAACTTTTTTCCTCGAAACATTCAATAAAATTATTTTAGAAATGCAACAAGGTGTTGAACAACAACACTACGATGTATTCATGACTTATCAAGTGTGTTCATATGATTTTTTCAAAAAATAAAATACAAAAATTGCATTAATTCTCGCTCACAAATACTCAATATTAAACATACTATAATATTCATAACACAAAATTCAAAATGTTCAAGGCAATCCTGCTTTAGTCTTTAACATCTTCACCTTTGTTTTTACGTAAAAAAAACTTTGAGTGCGAAAAAATCGGAAAAAATATTCCTCTAGGTTTCTCGATCTCTTGTCGTGTAAATAACCAGCCAATATACGCACAACTATACATCCGGGTCTTAAATTTGGTCTCCATTACCATGCTTCAATTTGTACCTTTCATTTGACTGAATTTATCTTAAAATGCCCCTTTTAATCTTTTCTAATCTCTATAGTTTATTTCGTTCTTTCAAGAGAACTTTCAACCATTGAACTATAAGTATACTGGAACAAATAACTCAAGCGGGGGGGGGGGGGCAAGCCGTGCTTTGTAGGTAGTCCCATTAATTTTGTAATTTTTTTGGAAAATGCACGTTTTAAATCAGTGAATTTTACACCTTTTAAATTCTCTTGCATTTCCCTTTTTAGGTTAAGACATAGTTTGATGACTATTTTTTGCGAACGTTTACAATAGTCAAAATAAAATGACTGTTGAAATATTAGGGAAGGAGAACAAAATTTAGCAAAAAGTTTGAAACTCTCTAGATATACTTGGGAGATATTATGATACAATTTATGTAGAAGAACAATAGACACGTCTACACACTTATTTTTCATTTGGAGTGACCAGTTCCTGACAGGTGATCGGCAAACCACCGACAAATAAGCGGATTGTAAAACCTTGTTTTCAGGGTGTTAGCGAGGAGCAACAAAAATTCTGCGTTTAATTGAAACTGGGAAATTTAGTCTGAATACAAGAGCACGCCTCCTTTCAATTTTTTTAAATGGTTGGGCCTTTGAAATGCCATTGCTCACATTCTGAGAGCATTATTGAACAAATATATAACACCATGCATCACTGTCAAAATATTTAGATCATGGTACTAATTAGGTATTAGATTATACGGTAACCATATATTCTAATGCAAATGAGTCTAAACGAAAACAGGTTTTGAAAAATGAATATAGTTTTCTTTGATTCATTCCTGTGAAAAAAAAATACAATACTGAGCACTGGTCTAATATCAGATGCGAAAACAGATTTAACTAAATATTTATATTATAACTCTGTTTTGACTCACCTAAATTGGGTAATTGTAGTAACTGGGAAAACCGCACATTTAACGTTAACGCTGTATTTTTGGCCGTGGTTGACACCCTGGTTTTTCAGCAATGGGAAAAGGTATGAGGCACAGAATAGCACAATTTGAAAAACTTCAATTTTTTCTTGTTTTGGTGGGTTTGAAGCAGGAACTAGGAGCTCAAAGTTACCAAGAATATCAAGCATTCAATACAAAATAAGATAGACAACTGTCATGGTATTTCAGAACATATCTTTAGAGTTAAAATGCAAATGTAACATCGGTACATTTATACCTTTGTAGATTCTGCAAAATATAAACATATAATACCTCATAAATTAATTTAGGTTAAGATAGATGCAGGACTGTGAGAATTATTTAACGTATAAAATTGAAATCCCAATTGTTTTTCCTATTAAAAACATTATTTGCGCATTACTTGCATATTTAAGCCCGAAAACAAACTTCTTGTCAGTTCTGCACTCCTTGCATGAAAATTTTCCCGAGTCCTTTTGAAAGTCATTTTAGTCGCTTGCCGGCTTTACCTCATCATGGGCAGTAATTATAGGAGTTATCTTTCCAGTATAGTTATAGTTAATTAAATTCAGTACGGCGGATTTACTAACCAGGGCAAATATTTTCTTGAGCCAATCACATCTCGTTATTTTTGATAGTCTGCCATATTCTTGACATTAATAAGGATTACCAACATTTTAAAACCAGGGTGTAAATATTTGCATGGAATTGGCAATCATCATCATCAGTCATCTTATGACAGGTTTTTCGTGGACAAGTCACCTTTGTTGACTGTACTACACACAGGCAAATTTGTACTTTGACAACGCGCTAGCTTTTCAATAAGTTGGAAAAGAAGCGTTAACAGACGAACGAATAAAACTTGCCGAATGAAAACATGTCATATAGAAAACTTTCTCATATGTAAACGTCTTCATACATGGCAGAAATATAAACAAAACAAGTGTCTTGTGTGGATGGCTTTCGTTATCATGTAATTGGGCATTTAAACCCATATAAAGACCATACATTGGTTGTCATTGCTTGATTTTGTGATAGAATAAAACTTAATTTATCTTGGATTTAAAGTCAGCGCGCATCAAAATGTCGACAATAATTCCGTAAAATCATATTTCATTCTGAGAGAATCGTTGGCATTAAGCTCTATAAAATTATCAAACGTACAACTTTAACGCAATGAAAAGTTTGGCTATATGGCCTTGCAATTTTTAGCCTATATTAGTTCGTTTTAATATCGTGTCGAAGTTTCTAGAGCACGCACTTACACTTTCCTAAGATACGCTTTCTAGAACTAAATTGCTTATCACTAATATCTGTTATCTTCTCGAAACTTAAATTGTGACCCTCTTTGGGAAAACATACGTTAACGGTTTAGCGTGAAAATGAGAAAAAGAACGGATTCGAAACGGACACGGCACGGTTTGCTCAAGGAGTGATCACGGCCTTCCAAAGTGTGAACACGGTACCATAATTTTTTTTCACACTTTGGTTAAAGTGTTTTCACGCGATGAACTGCCCGTTTTCACAGATAGAACCATCCGTTTTCACAGATGAATGTTATTCCTGGTTTCAGAATTTTTGATTCACGCCTTCAGGGATTAGGATTAACCCAGCAACTTTCTACCCAACCGAGTCGAGCAGAGTGTTTCCGTCCGTGCATATGTGATTAATTTTGACTGGATTTCTGATTAGATGATGAAGTTTTACTGTCTAAGATCTTTATCAATGCTCCATTCACGCAATGTCTTTGTGTAAGTGCATCATACATGGAATTCTGCTTCCCAATTACAATTTTTTATGTTTACATCTTTCTAATATGATTTATATGCGTAAAAATATAGATGAGTCAAAAATATAGATATACCGCGCAAAAATATAGAAAAATATAGATATACCGCACAAATAGCGCAACTACGCATATCTGTGTGTAGTAGCTAATTTCTACTATTAATATCTTCCGGCTCGGGCCTTGGCTGGAAACGTCAAATCTCAACTCTATTTGTATTGTTTAGGTAGTGAAATATATACTGTATTTGCCCTTTAAATCAGTATGTATATATGGCTGCATTTAAAGCCACTGAATACAACTCTTTCATTATAATCTTTCTGAACTGTTTATATATATTTACGATTATGCATAAGTTATAACTGGAAATCTTTCAATTACCTTGCGATGTCTTTATACTTGTGTCTGTGATGTCGCCTGCATGTTCTTTAATTGCTAAACAGTGTTCTTTTGTTGGCCAAAATAAACCATCACATAAAACAGAAATTTTGTATAGTGCAATATAGGTTCATCTATAAACCAGCTACATCACATACTTCATAGGAAATATTCAAGATCCCGTTCGCACAATCTCCTAAGCTAGCAGTCAGGAATGTATTACGAAACATACACGAATTAATACATACAGGTATTTCGGTTTACAGTTAATGGGTTTATGCATGGATTCTGCTTGACGCACGCTAAAGTTTCATATTTGTCCTCAACGCGCAAGATGCAAGATGACTAGACAACCAACGAACGTTTCAGAACCAGTCTACTGTAGCTATTTTGCTATCTATTCGCCGTTCTATATATATTCGATAATGGTGTTGTGCATGATTGCGTGCACGTGCGTGTCAAATAACTCTTGAGGAAAAATTAATCCACTTAAACTGCCAGCAATTTAAATTCAAGTATCTGCTTAATGTGCATGCAACCTTTACTTACAAGGCCACTACAAATAACCCGTATTATTGTTTTGTTTTCTTTTGGATATTTTACTATTATATTAGTATACTCGACAACATCATATCGACAGTATGCCGCTGGCCAGTTAAACAGTTAGTAAACAGTACATACTGTAATAAAGTATAAGCCGTGCGTTAGTGATTTTTACGAATCCAACTCAACCAGAAATAAGAAGCTTAAGTTGACATAGTTCTGTTCATTTACACCTGTTTCATGGATAAAGATAAGACTTATTATGTTTTACAGTACTCTCTACACACTTATACTTTTAGTACTGATTCGATCCCCAACGTTTTTTCCTTAGCCTGCGTGCAGACCCTAATAATCACGAAACGTGGTTAGGGTCTGCACGCAGGCTACTTTTTGTAGTGTTCTTTAAGACGAAGCCAGATCGCTATATAAGCCTTCCTTCGGAATGGTCTATATGTTCCGCTGATTATATCAGAGACAGTTACAAGTCTACAGCTGTTACTTATCTTTAAGTTGCAATCTCCTCCACACATTCAAATCGCGCTATTTCCTTTCCAAACGGAAAAAAATAATTGTCCGAGTAACGAAAACTTTTTGCGAGTTTGCTAAGCTGTAAACACAGACCTAGCCTGCTAATTATTTAATCGACAGCTTATTAGTTTTGGATGCCACAGTTTTTGTAAAATTATATAGAAGGAAATTTGAGTAAATACGAATGAGATAAATATTGCTGGTCGAAGTCGCAGATATTTCATTCACTATGGAGAACTGGTTGAAAATCAGTTGAAATCTACTTCCATTAGGGAATTAAATTGACCAATGTAATTTGTCACCGTGCTTTTTTAGAAGTTATTCCAGTTTAAAGCTGATTTTAGTCTTTAACCATAATTAGATACTTGACATCTTCCTCGATTCAAATCCGCTCATTTGATTACTCCAAATAATAAATATTATTGTTCAGATATTTATTTTAAACTATGCAGCATTCGATTTTATTGAAAAGTTGAGAGAGCAACCTCAAATACTATTTTCAGGCCAGTATGCGTGGATCTATATGTCAGTGCAATTAGCAACAGGCAGTCTGTCCAAAGAGGCAGTCACAGTAAGCAGGAAATATGGCAAACAAAATGACAATCAAATAAGCCGCTTGCGAATGATCGAATGTCAAAAAACCATTACCAGTCATTTGGTATTGAAGTAATAAAATATGCCTGCAAGTGATACTATTTTTTCGAAAATGTCTTATCTATTTATGAATATTCATTCTGGTAACGATATATTGACCAAGATGGTGGCAGCGTAATGCTGAAATCCAGTCTAAATACCACGAATGCCATGCATATATGTTGTAAAAGATCAGAGGTGCGTTTAATATCTAGCTATTGGTAATGATATGATAATGTTTGTTTGTTTATTATTTGGAACAGTGTCTGAAGCGCGGCGCGTAAGAGCTTGGTTATATTAGTTGGAAGTCTAGGCTTTTTTGTTTTGAAATCAGCTACGTGTATAAGCGAGAAATCATGACTTCACTTAATGCATATAGACAGATACGACGTGTATAGGCTTTAATAGACAGTTTAAGGACATTTGGTATTTTACTATTCTTATTGTAGATATATTCATTAGTGTATATTTTAACGTTATCTACTATATTAGAGTCATAATACTACTTACCGTTTAGTATAGGTTTTTACATGTACAGCGCTTTGAGTATTTAACGTAAACTATATGCGCTATATTTAAATGAATAAATTATTATTATTATTATTATAGAAGCAGAAATATTTTTATATTATTTGGCTACATATACACAGTTGGCGTAAAGTTGTCTATAAGCAGTATCCTGCGAACAGTTGGGATTCATTTCAGTTGTAAGGCCAGAATAACAATGTATACCTTCTTTGTAGAGGCTTTGTGTTTATATCAGCTTTATATTGTTTAATTTTAGCTAGATATTGTAGGACTACCACCGATATGTATACAACTTTGTATACATGCATGGTTTAACACGGCTCAATGTATTACGGTCCTCAATACAACTATAGTTAAATGCAGTTAAATCCATAATCCTACAATTTTTGTATATCAGCAAACATACATGTTTAGCAATATAAATAATTTGAATGTACATGTATTTTCACGGCGCGCAGTTTTAGCAGATCTTCGAGCACAGCGTTTGATTTTCGAATCTTTAATTTTGTTTACCAGGGACAATTTGTCACTTAACATGTCACGTATAAAGCAAGCAAGTATTTTATGCGTATCGCCATACCGTAGCAAGACTTTTACAGTAAATGTATGAATAAACCTATTGCTCGAATTAGCGGAATGCCATTTGATCCGTGCAACTCTGACGATTAGATTATCCGGTAAGCGGTTTAAGTTGAACCGTATTATCTGGCAAACAAAATGGATTAAAGCAAAATGGGGGAATTAGTTCTCACGCTTAGATAAAAAATCACGGATAGCTCAAAGCGTGTTCACGGATAGGTCAAAGTGTTATCACGCACAGATAAAAGTGTTATCACGCAAAGACCAAAGTGTTTTCACACTTATTTTAACTGTTATCACGGTCATCCTAATCTCGATCACGGTTTGCGCTTCCCGTTATCACGGCTAATAAACGGTTTGAAAACGGTTTCTACAGCGTTTTTTTCAAAGCGTTAACGTATGTTTTCCCAAAGAGGGTCACAATTTCTCTTGAAGAAAAAAACAGTACAAAAACTCTTAGATGAACTTCCTTGAAATCCAATTTATAGCATGACCAATAAACATGTTTCATAGTTGTTGTTCCCTAGATTTTATCCAATTACACGTTAAGATTCAAGCGGTAAATTTAATGCAAAATCAACTTTAGCTTCTTAATTGTGCATGTGTATATGCTGAGTAAATGATTGACTTAATTAACTACTGACGCTTTACGGTATTGCTACGGTTGTAAAGTAAACACAGACTTCCTTATGTTCTAAACAAAACTATTTATTGCTGGGTTTCAAAGTGAGTGATGTGAAAATGGAAGTCATCCTCTCAAATTTGTTGTTGTTAAAATTCCTACATCCATCATGGCTGTCATTCAAAGAAGGTCGGCAGAATCATCTTTTAAAAATTAGGAAATCTTTACAAATTGCCAGATCAGAGTAAGTGTCGCACACAATAATGGCAAAACTGCATAATATTTATCACATACACTTTCCATCTGACGCGTCGTAGGAATGATTCAGTTTTTTCGACCAGAGTAATCTTTCGGTTGCGCGATAGGTATGTTCTTTGTCAGGTATCCAAGGTTGACCGGTTCCATTTTACCTCTCAGAGTGCTCAGCAATAAAGGAGCGAAATAGGCGAGTGTCAGTAAATATACTAAGTCTAGAATCATATGAATAGAGTGCTCGATACAAAAGTAGAGCGAATATAAGCAAGAACCTTGAATCACTCCGTTTAAAACATTTGGTCACGACAAATTTGTTTCGTAGGCTATGACAAGCTGAACTTGCCACACACATCAGGTGATGATGATGATGATAACTTTATTTAACAACGCTAACATTGTCAGCTAATGCTGCATGGTTTCCACAATGGGCGTGTAAAATATTAATAAGTATTTACAATGAATGAAAGAATAAAGAATCATGCAGGTATATGAACCAAATATTAAGAAGCTGTCTATTTACAAGGATCGTGCTTTTTCAAATGCAGCGAGTAGCGATTTTCGGTTTCAAACTTTTACGGTACATATACCGTTTTCAAACTCTTGCGGTTAGCATTACGGTTTCACACAATTTCATACCGGCATCGTGTGAACGTAACCCCTAAATGTAAGAATTTCATACCGTTTTCAAACTCTGCCGGTATCGTGAGAACGGGGTCTTAAACATCATTTTTGCTTTTGCTTTTTCCCTTTGTTGTTTGAGCGGTTCCCAACCTAAGATATTCAGTACTGTTTGCTGATCTATCTAATTTGGCACATGTGCTATAATACGGGCAGCTCTATTGTGAAGTTTTTGTAGACGTAACGATTGAGTTTTGCCGTGTACATTCCAAACTTCGCAACAGTAACTAAAATAGGGTTGAATTATAGCATTGTACACCGATAAGAGTATCAACATGCTCTTTAATATGATTCTGAGCGTAAATTCCAGATGATATCTTTTTACATAATGCATTTGTATTAACTTTCCAACAAAGATTTTCATCAAGAGTCACACCTAACGTTATGCATTGAAAAACTTGTTTCATCAGTTTGTTCTGAATATGAATTTTAAGCTGTTCTGCAGATGCTTTTTCAGTATTGGCTTTGTACCAATAATTTGAAATTCAGTTTTAGCAACGTTTAGGCTCAACTTGTTTGCCAAGAGCCATTATCGAAGATTTTCTAAATCTGAATTTACTGCATTTTCAATATCGTGTAAGCACTCACTAGCTGCTGTGACATTTGTATCATCAGCAAACAGTCGTGGTTTTGTTTTATCCAGACATGTAGGTAAATCGTTAATATATAGTAAAAAGAACAGTGGCCCCAAAATAGACCATTGGGGCACACCAAATTTTACACTCTTTCACGTGAAATGGATCCATTGACGTAACATCTTTGTGTACGTTCAGTTAAATACGACTTCAGTAGCAGGAATGCATTTCCTGTGATTCCAACATGCATTAGTTTTTGCAATAAAATTTCATGGCCAACAGTATCAAATACCTTTTTTTTGTGGATAAATACAACCAAATTGAACAATTTTCTATCAATGTTAATGTACCAGTCATTTGTACAATCAAGTAGAGCTGAAGCTGTTGAATGGAATTTTCTGAAACCAAAGTGATGCTCAGGCAGTATGTTCTTTGCAGTTAAATATTCATAAAGCTGATTATGTAGGATGCGCTCCATAACTTTACTTTAACATAAGATAGAAATAGGTCGATAATTACCTGGCAAGCTACGTTTGCCATTCTTGAAAAGGGAAATTACTCTTGCAATCTTCCACTCGTGTGGAAAAGTGCATAGGGTAATTTCTTGATTAAAGATGTGAGTCAATGTATCAGAAATTATTGGTGCTGCCAGTTTGATTATCTTGCCTGATATTTTGTCCAGCCCAGTAACTTTACTACCAGGTAGTTCACACAGTAATTGACAAACACGGCTTACAGTAACTGACTGGAATGCAGTAAATTCAGAATCAGTTTTATCAAGGTAGTCGTTAAAATGACATTCTGCTGTACCAATTTCCTCAGCTAAACTTGGCCCAATGTTGGAAAAGAAATTATTGAAGCCTTCTGCAATATCATTTGACTTGGCCAATTTCATATCATTTACGTTTAATTCATTTACTTTAGATGGTTAATATTGTTTACTAAGCAAAGTATTAGTTGTCTTCCAAGCAGCCTTGGGATTTTGCTTATTGGTCGAGACTTTTTGGGAGAAATAATCTCTTTTGGCTTGCCTTAGTTTAGTGGTTGTTTCGTTCCTAGCTTTTTTAAACCTTTCTCAGTCAATATCAAGTTTAGTAATAACTGATTTTCTTTTCAAGTTATGATACGCGGACACTCGTATGTATACTTTCATCGGTGCACACCAGGAAGCGCCCTGGTGCACACACAATCTGATGACATAATTCAGATGTCATGAATGTATATACATAAACGAATAAAACAGCAACGAGAGCCCACTTTAATGTCGTTTTGGAACAAACACAATATGAAATTGCGATCAGGTACCGATTCAAGTTTCCAAAACCCAACTTAATGTACTTACTAAATTGTCAATCAAATATTAGTGCTTTTGATATTGAACACAAAAAACCGGACAAAATAGATAGTTTTAGATCACGAAGTTCGTGTTATCTTTCGCAACGATTATATCCCACTCTTTGCATTTAAAATGCATCGGCAATGTGTTTGGCGGTCCGCAATTTGCCCAACTTCCATAATTTTGTTGCTGATGCTTGTACCGACGTAGTTTCAATGGATGTAAGAAATGCTATAGATACTCGGATCACACATCATTCTCGGATCACATTTCTTTTACTTTTATTAGATTGTGTAAATACTCTAGGAATGGAGAATGATCAAGTTCGCGATCATCAAATCACATCATCAAGGCATTATGATAACCTGGTCCGAGCACGCAATGCACGGTTGAACTTGAAAACAATATGGGATGTAAGAAAGGGAGCATGGGCACCACCCACACTCGATCTAAATCAATGGCTGCAAGTAAATTTTGAACGACCAGCCTTCATTACAGCAATAAGTACTCAGGGACGACAAGACAACGATCAGCATGTTACGAGTTACACGATTTCCTTCAGCAACGATGGACAGAATTTTCATGGTTATAAAGCTGGGGGAGTACTTGAGGTAAGGTAAAGGATGAACTGTGTATCGGATTAACAACACACACTATGTAAGCTTCGTTTACAAAGAAAAATTACCTCTCGCAACGACCAGTTGTAGTTGTTGTTTATAATTGTAGTTGCATGAGCAGGGATGCTACATTTTGCAACTTTTCTGGTCTCGCAATTGTCTTGATATTGGAGTGGAGGCTACGAACTATTTTCAAACAGCGAGTTTTCATTGGCTGCACGGCAGAAAAATATTGCGAGACCTGTTGCAAGAGGAATGTTACGCTGTGCAAAGGCGAAAAATGCGTCGAAGCCCTGCGAAAATCGTGACGAACAATAGAGTCTGATTCTACTTCGTGTAATGCTTCATGCAACAAAAATGTTGCGTGACTTATGCGTGAAATATGTTTGACCTTGCAATTTCGCTTGCCGCTTGTCTCGTAACAAAATTTCGAGACAGGTTTGAAGGCATGTCAAGCAAATGTAGCACATCCCACATAAACAGGTTTATACCAACATAAATAATGCCTTTGCTGCTTTTCCCCCCTTTGGCTTTGTAGGTACATATTCCAGGGAAACCGTGACGCAAACACTATTGTCCACCAGAACATTACGGCTATACTATCACAGCAAGATTCATTCGCGTTCATCCAACATCCTGCAGGTATGACTGGATCACGATGAGAGTGAAGTTCTTTGGCTGCTTTTATTAACATTCTATATTGTATATGGATCTCTTCACAGAACTAGTTTTAACATTCTATATTGTATATGAATCTCTTCACAGAACTAGTTTGGATATGATAATATAATTTAGATGACACTTCGATGCAAACAAACTTAATAATGTAAGGCGCTTTATCAGTCTCATTGCTTTGTTTCTTAATTATTTACGGCACAAAACTTCATAAGAGTAAATAGATATATTCACACTTCTAATTGTTATGATTGTTTTTTGCTCAATTCGAAAATGCTGAACTTTAATATGTTTTACCAGTTGCTGAACGAAGTTTGAGAAAATCCCTATCCGGTGGGTACCACTCTTCACTTTTCGTAAAATCGCCCCCTGTTGAAAACCACGAGCCGATCAGTTTTATTAATTTCGAAACTAGATCGCCAGGTTGATTTCTCCATGGACTAGCCAGAAGACAGGGAAACGCTATTGTTTTTCGCGTGCAATCTGTGATATGAACAGCAGTAGAATTTCGGGCTCATATTTTCTACAGAATCAAAATGGCGGAAGTGTTGCGTGACTTACGCGTGAGATATGCCAATTACACCTTGCAATTTCGCTTGTCACTTGTTTCGTAACAAAATTGTTTTGATCTCCGAATGATTTTGCGATGTACGATATCTCCTGTATTGTAATTTTTAGCAGCCACTCTTAGACCCGCGTGTCTCTTTTTTAAATTTACTCGTTTTGTTGATTGAAATTTAGCAGATGCTCTTGAGTTTTTGGTTTTTCGATCCATCATAGCGACTTGGTTTGGCTTGGGTTTTTTTGTTTGCGCGTTTTGGCGGGAAAAAAGTAAACATTGCATTTAAAGTCCTTTGAAAGTCTTACGATATTCTATTTTGCTTCTTTAGTTTTTTTTCTGCCAAAAGTTTTGGCTTTTTGTTTCCGCAATTTTTGCGGCATAGTATTCTTAGATATAGATCTAGCGAAATAACTCGGTGACAAACCTAGCTTTTCAAAGAATTTAGACAAATTACAAGTAGATTCAACCTCAACAAATGCTAGCAAAGTTAAACGCGGTGGAGTTAATTATAATCCACAATGCGCAAAATAGTCTAAAAAGTCAGGAATTTTATTTCATAAAATACTGAAGGTTGAAACCTTGCGAAGAAAGTAGGTCAAACTTTTAACGGTAGGAAAAAAGGTCTAAACTAAAAAAGGGCTAAGAGAAAAGGGCTAAGAGAGGTCCCAATTATAGAGTATGTTTAAGTTACTTTCCAGGAGTTACAAAACCTATCTGAATAATATTCTTACAGATTTAACGGCACCTAAATCTGTGAAATTGAGGCCCAAGTTGTGAAACGTAAAGATAAAATGTTTTCAAATTATAACATGGAAAGTAAACATGTAAAAATCCAACAATAGATGTGCTCTCCACTATACATAGTTGAATTAAATGAGGGAGTAATATACATTTTGTGTAAAATGTAAAGTGCGAAGCGTAATGGTGACTTACACGATGGGTGACTTACAATATATTAGAACAATGTAGTCACGAACAACACCTTGGAGTTTGAATCTCCGCTGACCTAACATGGAAGAAACATGCTATGATATTCCGAGTCGCTATACTGTACGTTTGCGAGCTACGATTTAGTTCAAACGTCTTTTGCGCTTCATTACATCGCTACCAAAAGAATTATAGTCAGTGGTTAAAGTAATTGCTATAGCTTTAAAAAGCTTCATACAATATCGTTCAACTGTATAAATATATGGTATACCTAAATTTGAATGCGTTATTATATGTTCTAAAAAAGCGATTTGCAGTTTGTTTTTCTTATATATAACAGGGAATTTCGAGCTCCACTATTGTACCAAACAATTAGTACAGTGCGTTTTTAGTTGCGTAATGTGCTAAAAATTCTAATATGTCAACAAACAACAAATTTATTTTGTTCGCTTAATCTTCTTACAGGTTTTCTGTATCAATTGCATATCCCGTTTTAATATTACAAACACTTAATTGAGCTCTCTCGTTGCATAAACACTTTGTGTTTTAGTTACGCGGTCTCATTAAAAATGCTGCAGGTGGCCAACAACTAAGAACATATCAAAGAAGATTCGATTGAAAAACAGACTCGGAATATCTTGCAAATTTTGCAAGCAGGTAAATATTGTAATACGCTGCTGTAATATCTATTGAAGAAAGAAATCAGTTTAAAATTAGTCAAACGTATGTTTAACTTCATTAAATCGTTTTCTAAATAGGTAAGTGTCTACTTCATGTATATATAATTGCAGTTAAATAAGAAACGGTTGTCGTTTATAAATCTAAAATCTTCATTGCAAGATCCATGATATATACGAGACCAAAATGCATCATAGATTGACTACATGATTTGCGGGAATAGCGGCAAACGTTATTATGGCCTATATAGTTGTATGGCAAAAGTTATATATACGAGAAGCGTGAGATATTTAGAATAACAATACAGCTGTTTGGATATCCCGGTGAGACACGATCTCTAGTTGTTTATTTGGCTTCTCAAAAGAATCGAGACGTAGCTAACAGAATGTTACGGGAGCCACTAAATAGATACTCCGAAAATCGATAACATATTCGACTAAACTATATACAGTCATCATCAAGAAGTGAATGATGATGACATTACATTCACGTACGTACCATTATATTGTGAAGCAACAAGATATATGATTAGTTAAAAATATTAATAGATCTTTCGAAGCTTTTGTTAGATGGTTAATTAACGTACGAATTCGATCTATTCATACTATTAGACTCTTAAAAAAGTATTAGTGAGCAGTTTTTTGATTTTTCAATTATTTTAGTGTTGGTAAATATTAAATCTGTTAGTAAAAATTTGATATTACTTTCAAGAATATAAATTATTAGAAAATAAATGCTTCGGCAGAATCTAAAACAAACTTCGACTTACAATTAAGCCTCGTTTTTCTTTCCTAGCATTCACTCGGAAATCAGTGGGACTTTACAGCGATGACTACCAAATAAGTAGGGCTATTTAACACGATAAACAATATCAATAACTTCATTGTTATGGTTAATTTTTCAAAAATTGGCGAAGTTCTCCACCCTGCTGTCTTAAACATTTCTTCAATAGGGTCACCAGTAACTTTAGATGCAGAGGTCGCTGCGCTTCTGGTACTGTGAGGTTTGAAAACTTCAACATTTGCACCTTCTGCTTTCATGATTTCTTTCTCCATGAGGCTTAGCATAACACAGCAATAGCTGATTTAACTTCCTAAACTTAGAAATTAATAGGTTTAAGTGTGCTATCAACCAGCACCAGAGGTTTCTTTCAATAAGGACTCTATTTTGAAGACATAAGAGTCTGGTTTCCGTAGCATAGTTTCAATGGTTACCGCTTTGAATGGTGTGAGTTATTTGAGCTTATACTAGCAACATAAGGATGAGCTGTTGATCATGAAGATCTGATGATTTGATGATGATTTGATGATGTTGATCAGGATGAGCTGTTGTCAGCAACATGACTAGCTTTAGATTTAGACCTCGTTATTTGGCAAATTGACAATGTAATGTAGGACAATTTGGGTGCCAAGTCTCTACAAATCGAGGTAAAACCGATTTGTGATTAAGTAGGCCGGTCAGAATCTTGGACACCAGAGAATGATCGCCTAGTTTATATTCATCCAGAGTGATGATGGTTGATAACGCACTACGGTTAGATGCCATTGCACTGTATCCCAAACGTTGAGAGTGTTTAGTGAGGAAAATAAGAGCATCCTGAACTGAGAGCGATATAATGTTTACATTGTTGTACATACAAAACTTCACCAAAGGAACAAAATAAGCTGAATATTGTTGTCTAGATGAGTGACGCCAAGAATTAATAATAATGTTTTGTGCTTCACCTGTGAAGTCTTGATAGTCTCAGTTCAGTGGCGGATCTAGCGTAAGTCAAAAAACCACAGCTCATTCTAGGATATATTTACATTTTAAAATATCTTCAAAGCAGCTTCATTGGTTGGATTGTTATAAAGTTATTTTGAATTTAAAATTGAGCTAATATAATTTATTTTGACTTACCCTGGATCCGCCACTGTCTCAGTTGGTGGCTTTGTCTGATGCCGTATGTGGCATGGTGGTGCGTCCAGCACTTTGAATAGCACAGGGCACCAGAACAGGCTTGTCCAGCCTGGGGACAACTTGTATTGCCCTTGCCTTCTCCATATGAATTTCCTGCAGTACCTTGCCAATCAAAAACTTAAAGGTGCGAAACAGTATAAGAATGATTCTGAGTGAATAATCAAACTAGCTCAATTTGAATGCAGCTATTACTGAAGCACCTGGATCAGGCTTACAAGCTACATATGGTATCAATTTGTAATTTAATATTGATGGAGAATAACCAATGGATGGCTTGCCCCAAACTACTACTGGTTGGCTATGTTTACCTCTATCTAAAGACCACACTATGTCTTCATTAAATACACGACTGGCCTTGTCTGGCTCTATATTCAATGTCCCATGCAAATGAGCTACAACAAGGTTAAACTCTGCGCTTTACACCAAAGCAGTATTTCTCTTGTGATATTGTTACATTGTCGAGAGTGGGGACCATCCATTCTTAATATAAGCCTCAGCAGCCAGAATGTCTGAGGGGAGCCTCAATGAAGGCTGAATGCATGTTCTCGCAGAGCGACTGGTGTTTTTGAGATGCATAGACTTCATTTAGATACATTAACATTATTTATGCTAATTGCGATTAGATATTCATAACTGAGCAAAAAGACTGGGTCGAGAGCGTGATCGAAGGAAAAGAAAAAGTGAAAAACATACTTTTCAGATTTTCGAGGATTTATATAGTAATTTTTAGTGGTTTATAATAAAGAAATTACTTATTTTGACGTATTAAAGTCGTTAATTGGGTCTAGTTAACATTTGGCGATCCTGCTAGGACTTGAGGAAGAGAAAGGACAGTTTTAAAACAGAATATACAATGGAGGAAACAGAAGGAAACAACGAAGAAAATACGAATAGTACCGTTGTGAACAGTAACATAAATAGCTTGGGAGAAAGTATGGATGATAGTCAGGCTAGTTCATCGAAGCAGCATGCGGAGATGCTTGTGAAATTAAGAGAGAAAAGAACCAGGAGAACTAAGGTGACTAAACTTAAACATTATTTACAAAAAGTGTGCAGTATTAATAAGGACGGTTATAATAATGTTGAAATCGAAAATTGTGTAAACGAATTGTGGGAAATATTAGAGGAAACACAAATGGTTATGGATGAATTAAGTGGTCTATATCTACAATTAAATGATATAAAAATGTACAAAGAAGTCATGCAAGAGTCAGACAATTTACAGTTAGATATAAAGCAGACAATAGACAGTGCCCAAGCGATATTAGTGGCCTCACCAGCATTATTGGGACAGAGCAAATCCAGTGTTCAATCAGCCACATCGCCACTGGAAGATGACATTTTTACTGAACCAAGTCACGTATCACCAACTGCCATGCAGGGGTCTAACACCCTTGACTTGCCTAGCAGTAACAACACTGGAATCCCAAGTAACCAACAGGAGAATCCTGTATCAAATACAAGTTTTAGTCATCAAGTCCCAACCCCAGCCCAACAGCATGAAAGGACACCAGCCATTAATCGCCACTTAAAACCATTGCGAGTTCCAAGCTTTGACGGGAATAAAGAACAACTGATTTGAGGAGTTTTGGAGTCTGTTTCAGAGTTTAGTAGATGCTTCAAATGAGCCCGTAAATCTCAAAATGGCAAGATTACAGCAAAGTTTAGTTGGTCGAGCTCACGAAGCGAATCGTGGCTTGGGGACTTCGGCTCCAGAATATAAAGAATTTATTAGAAATGCGGTACAATGACGTGAAGAATTTTGAAAGATTTGCTGACTTGGTGAGGGTCACAGTTGTGAAGCTCAAGGCAGAAAACCGACACGCGGAGCTTGGCGAACGCACGTTGCACAATCGATTGGTCAAGAAATTGCCAGCACGAAACCTAGAGTGTTACAGTCTATAGTTAAGTGTGGAAGACAAAGATGCTGCCGTTGCTAGTTTATTAGATTGGTTGAAAGAAGAATTAGCAATTAGGGTTGAAGCCAAAGCAATGTCTCATGGGCTTGATGACAAACCACCCCCTGAGCAAAGATTCTCTAGACGAAAGTTTGATGAAAGGAAACCAAGAGTATTTTGTACAGGAAAAGATGGAGAAGATCATTCCCAAAGTCGTATGAGAGATTCAGATGGTCGAAAAAAGAAGCCACCTTGTGTTTTCTGTGGACAGGAGAACCATGGAATATGGAATTGTCAAAAGCTTCAACAGATCAATGTCGGGGACCGTTGGAAGGTCGCGAAAGAAAAATGCCTTTGCTTCTATTGTTTGTCCGTTGAGTACCGCGGAAAGCACTGAAATCGTAGTCGTTAGGGTGTTGTTGGTGGGTGCCAGCTCACTCACCATCACTCGTTGCATGATTCAGATCATAACAGGAAGCCTCGTCCTGTTCTTCCTGATGAGAAATCAGATTCCCCACGGAGGGGGGCAGATGGTTTGACAAACCTTACAATGACGTCATGTGAATCCAAAGTAAATCCTGGGACATTCTCCTTGAGAACTGTTCCGGTTTGGGTAAAAAGCAATGGGGAAAAGGTGTAATTAAGTTAATCCGATATTACATGACGCCTCAAATGAGTCATTTATGAATGAAAAAGTTGCAGAACTTTTTGGATTGAAAACAACATGGCAGACCGTGCAAGTACGAGTATTAAATGTAGAAACCTTTAAATCAATGCTACTACAAATCGAAATGGAGAGTGTTGACCAGCAATTTACGAAAACCATCGATGTTCAAACCTGCACAAAAGCAGTTACTGGAAGTTACCGAGTCGTGGACTGGAGTTACCAACAAAAGAATTGGCCACATTCCCCAATGCAATTTTCCGATTCCAAGTGAAGATGGGTTTGCTGATTATTAATAGGCGTGGACGATCCGGAAATCCATGTTTCGATTGTTGATTTCCAAGGCCCTCCAGGAGGGCCAGTAGCTCGCCTTGTTCCACTTGGTTAGACATGCATTGGTCCTCCAGACAAGAACACCGAGTACCGCACAAGATCCTTTCTTTCAGGATCACTATTTACAAGAAGCAAAAATTTGGAGAACGGACTGTCCGACTGCTGCAGTATTGATCGCCCGATACGAAATTTCTGGGAAGTAGAAAATATTGGAACAGATAAAGCTTGTGGGAGGGTTCTAACAGAAGACAAATTAGCGCTGCAAAAATTCGAGAACTCTTTGCAAATCGTAGATGAGAGATACCAAATCAGTGCTCCATGGAAGAGCTTTGTGCAAAAGAATTTTACTTCTTGCCTATAATGGTGCTATTATTCTCATTGCAGACTCAAAGGAAGCACTTGAGCTAAATGCGGCCATTGCCATGATAACCGATTTGGGGTTCACATGTGATAAGTCATCCCTTGTGCCCTCTCAGCAAGCATGTTTTAATAAACTCTGTGACAATAGAGGTCCATATGACTCCATCCTAAAGTGCGACGCTTATTCAGGCTTGCCTTGAGAAAATATATTAATATTAGGGAGGTAGCATCAGTTGTGGCTATGATGGTATCTATAGCTTCCCAGGGATGAGGTATGGGCCACTTTATTACCGCTCCTTACAAAATAAAAACACTGATGCACTTTAAATTGCATTGAGCAATTTAGATGGTTGCTCGAGCCCGTGAGAATTGGACCCCTAAGGGCCGTCAGTGGTCGATAAATTTCTCCAGTAATGACCCACAGACAATTTTACCCCATACCCTTTATTGTGTCTTAAAATCTGACGACCAACTTTTCTACTGGTGGACGGTAGTCCAAGTCGGAGTCACTCAATCATATCAAATACTTTGGGTTAAGGTTATTTTTTTAGGACACCTGTTAACTAGACCCTATTAACGACTTTAATACGTCAAAACAAGTAATTTATTTATTATAAACCACTAAAAATTACTATATAAATCCTCTAAAATCTGAAAACTATGTTTTTCTTTTCCTTCGACCACGCTCTAGACCCAGTCTTTTTGCTTGGTTATGGATATCTAATCGCAATTAGCATGAATAATGTTAATGTATCTAAATGGAGTCTATGCTTCTCAGCACCCCCCCCCCCCTTCCTACGCTGAGGTAACCACCCACAGTGTGAATAAACCAAACAAAATGTCAAATGTCCAACGGAACCAGTTTATGTATAGGTCTCAAAAATGTCTTTTCTCTCCACACTGCACTTTCGCTACTCTTGTATGTTCGTCTTTCCCAGGGAAAACATTAACAATTCGTCCCAGCGGCCAGTTTCTCCGTGGTAATCCTGACTGCACAAGCAATACGACGGCACCGATTTTTAAATTCTTTTCAGCATCATACCATTTTGGTCTGGCGGTTAACATTGGTAAATATTCCTTGAGCCATCTTTGCCTAGTAAGAAATGGTTTGGGATAAAGGGAACTATGTCACGAACATCAGCAGATAAATACATCAACGGTCTTGAATTCAACAATCCTTTCATTTCAGTGAAGATTGTAATTAATTCCGCAACTACACCGTTGCTAAGAACTGCGTATATTGCCTTCTTCGCAGCTTTAACTAAGATTTCATGTACTCCATTGAAATGCGGGCCTGCTGGAGGGCTGAACAGCCACTTTAATCTTTGTGCTGATGTCCTACGCTTTATCTTTTCTTGGTCCAATTGATTGAAAACCTCCTTCAATTCGTTCACTGCGCCAACAAAATTGGTTCCGTTATCGCTTACGAACTCTTTCGGGACCCCTCTTCGACTCGTGAAACGAGAAAATGCGTTTAAAAATGCATCAGTATCCATAGCCGCCGCCCGTTTTCCAGATGAACAGGACGAACCGACAAGCATGTAAACACGCATAACCATCTCTTCTGCTGTCGACGTCCACGTCCTTGGATGGTAGTGAATGGCCCAGCGTAGTCTATACCACACTGATCAAAGGCGCAGTACGTGAAACGGAGCCTAACCTTTGGTAAAGGTGCCATGATTTGGTTGACGGGTCTGCTGCGTCTTCGTTTACAAAAGTTGCCTTCCTTTTCCCAATCACGAATTTCGTCTCTAGCTGCGATTATCCAATACTTCTCACTAATTTGGGATAGAATAAAGTTCACTCCTGCGTTATGGTTTGCTCTCTCGTGGTAATGCTTGACAATTAATTTTGTAACCCAATGTCCCCTCGGAAGTATGACGGGATGGCGTACTTCGTAAGGTAACTGTTCTGCAAGCTTGAGACGCCCATTAGAACGAATTACACTGGATTCATCAATTCTCGGATTCAACTTGATAAGTGAGCTGCTTGAAGGCAGTGGTTTAGGGACTTGTCAGAAATTAGCAGGGGGGAGGGGGGTGGAAACATAGGAGGGTCTTAGCTTTTTAAGATCCTAAAAAAGGGAGGGTGAAGAAAAAATGAGCTGCGTTTAAGGGGAGGGTCATTCAAATTTATTCTTATGCTCGTATAGTTGTAAGGACACAGTATAAATAGGTTAGAAAAAATAGTGCTATGTTTAATTCAAATATTATATTATTTACAAGCTTTGTCAAATCTGACCGGTGATACCTACAGAGCTCATTTTTCCATTAACAGTGTACCTAAATTTAAATTTAACAATATTTACAAGGTTATTCGTTGTCCTCAGAAAGATAATCAGATAATAGGTGAAAATACGAAACTGCATGTTCAAGAGATCGTTACTTAACCTATATTTCGAGGCTTAATTTCTATCAACGAAAGCCAAAAAAGTAAAATTTAGCAAAAATCTGAGCAATCTGAGGTCAGCGGATGAACCGGGCTATCTACTTACAACACATTTTATCTGCAAGACTGGACAACGGACGACAGGAATATTTAACACAGACAGTTTTGAAAGTTCGGGGAACTTCAAAGTCATGTACTTGTTCAGTCATCTTATGATAATATTTCAACAAGTATGACTTAAATTGTCCAATCGTAACATCCGATCCACGGATATTTGGTGGTAGACTGTTGAGTATTCTAGGAGTCCTGTTATAATAGCTGTTCTGATAAGTTAAGGTGTTTACTCTAGGTATCTTTATACTAACACCATTAGTTATCTCGCTTCTAGTGACACGATTACGTAACGTAGTTGTAACGTTTTGATCATTTCTCAATGCTGCTTTAAAGAAGTACATTAAGTCTAAGTATTCATGCCAGTAACTCAATGGGAGTAACCCTGTTTTTAGCAGTCGGTCTTTGTAGCAGGTTTCGGATTGATAGGGCAGCGACATGATAAACCTTGTTGCTCGTCTTTGAACCTTTTCCATATCAAGGATTAGCGAAACATACTGCGGTGACCAAACTTGACAGCTGTATGCGAAGTGGTTGCGTACCAACGTCTTGTATAGTGTACAACGGTACGAGAGTTGGTCATGTTGATGGTAGATCTTTTTACAAATACCAGCATTTTGTTGGCTTTAGTACACACTGCAGATATTTGGTGGTTCCATTTGAGATATGTGGTGATATGAACTCTGACATCTTTTTGGGCGGTTCGTTTGTTGATGATTGAGGTGTTAGTGGGGCATCATTGGTCAGGTGGTAGCCTGACAGAACTTGTTTTCGATTTTTAATTTTGTCACACTGAGAAGACCACATTTTGACTGGTTGAGGTTCATACGCCACATCTGACACCACTCGTTAATTCCATCAAGATCACATTGAAGATGTTTAACGTCCTCTGTTGTTCGTATGGCACGACAACACTTGGTATCATCAGCAAACAGTGCTACGGACGATGATGTGGTGATTAGGGGTATATCGTTCACATAAACGAGGAATAATAGTGGACCAAGGATTGAGCCTTGAGGAACACCTGACAGGACTGGTATTGATTGCGATGTCTTATCTAGGACTGTGACATGTTGATGGCGGTCAGTGAGATAGTTTTCAAACCAGGCAAGCAGGTTTCCGCCAACTCCGACTCTACGTAATTTCTTGATTAGCAGCTGATGGTCCACTTTGCCGAAGGCTTTAGCAAAATCCAAGTAAAGAATGTCAGTATGAATTCTTTTAACGAGTGACTCGCCAATATCGTGAAGAACTTGAAGTAACTGTGATGTTGTAGACTTTCCCTTGAGGAATCCGAATTGGAGGTTGTGTAGTTGACACGATGGATGGTTGATTAGTTGACTGTAGGTACAACGCTCCAAGATTTTTGATACAATGGAGAGTAGAGAGATGGGCCGATAATTTGAGGCTTCGTTCTTTTGACCACTTTTAAGAATTGGTGTAATATTTGAGGTCTTCCATTCTTTTGGTATTTTCCCGGTATTCAGACTTTTATTAAAGAGATCACTTAACAATGACGAGATATAGGGTGCACAGCATCTGAGTAGCCTTGCTGGAATTTTGTCTGGACCCATGGCTTTGTTTACATCTAGCGACGAGGTGGTCGAAGATGGATGATTATCATACTCTTTTTGGGACAAGGGAGGATTAAACATGGATTGGAAGTAGTTATTTAAAAGGTTTGCAACGTCCTCTGGGTTTTCAGCTGTAACATTACCTTCTTTACGCTTCCAGGTCATTTTGCTCGGCACACTGGACGTATTTGACACGGATTTAAACAATGACCAAAACTTTTTGGGCTAGCTTTAAGTAAGTTCTGAAAGAATTCTTTACGTTTTTGTGACAGAAGGGATTTACAAGCCCGCCGAAGATCTCGGAATGTTTCCCAAGTGTTCGTTTTAGGTTTCTTTTTGCTCTTCCTCTAGCTGTTTCCTTTTTGTTCAACAGATGCCTGACCTCGCTGTCAAACCATAGCAGATATTTGCGTTTCTTGATGACTTTTGTTGGAATATGAAGATACACAGCATCCATAAAACAGTTACACCAACGTTGCCAATTATTGTCAATATCACCCGAGTTGGTATTTGAGTTGTTGGAGTTGTGAGTAGGTTTGCTGGGATTGTTGTCAGGTTCATCTGAGGATATTAACGAAGAAAGGTTAATCGATGTAAGAGTCTTGAATAAACCCTCCCAATCTGCTGAACGATAATCTAGAACTGTTCGCGTGTCACAGGACGATAATTTGGCGGACACGTTATACTCAAAGAAGATTATGGTCGCTGAAGGTGTCCATTGACTTTGATGATATACATGCCACATCAGTAACAGCCTCAGGGGTGTTGGTAAAGATTAGGTCAAGGATGTTGTTTTTCCGCGTGGGAAATGGGTTAACTTGTTCAAGGAAAAAATCACTAACGAGATCTTGGAATTGCACAGTGAGTTTACTGAAACATTTTGGCTGGAGGAAGTATTAGAGTTCCAATCTAATTCAGAAAAATTAAAGTCTTATAGTGTAAACGTTTTATGTGTGTGTGTAAATAAACTGAACTTTTGTATTAAATCACCTGATGATACAGGGGAGGGTCATGGTGTTTTATGCTAGGCCCAAGGGGAGGGTAAGGAAATTTCGTTCTTATTGCTTAGATGGGTCACCTCATTTCCAACCTTAAGTTCAATATTTCCACCCCCCCCCCCTCCCCCCCTGTTAATTTCTGACAAGTCCTTATAGCGACATATAAGCATGAGCAAAATAACAAAGGATAAATTTTCCTTCGAGGTTTGCGAAAACAAAGCAAAACGAATTTTCTGCCATAGCCTATGCTCGTAGTCTTATGCTTGTGCTTATGCTTATGTCGATGCTTATGCCGTACGCTTCAGTGGATTTCTTTGTTTTTATCCTTGGTTTTATCTTGCGCTTATGCTTATGTCACTAGTGAGGACCAGGTTTTTTGGAACGGAACATCTTAGTAACTAGTTTGCCGAAATCTCGTCGACAACAGCGTCTTCCGACTTGTATTCTTTGAGTTGGCTGAGATCTTATCTTCAGCCTCTTGTTCAGCATCATTTGATCATTCAGCATCCTCCGACGGAGCGTCGGAGTTCAATAATTGGTTTAACAACCCTATGTAATCGCATTTGCTATGAGGATTTTTCAGGACAGAAGCCGCTTTTGGGTTTTTACGTTTTAATAAATTGGAACTGTTTGTATCACCACTCATGGAGGCCTAGTTTGCTGTCATTAGGTTGGTAAAATTTACAATTGCCGATGTTAGCAAAGACATAACTGACAATGAAGCAAGAGCTGCCTGACCACTTTTTGTAATCCGAGTAGGCATAGCTTCCCTTTTCTCGTCATCTTTTTTCGTCGTGATAGTTTTCCGTGTGGAGGAGAGTTTACCCAGAGTTAGTTCCGGCTCACCAGCGTGGTCCTTATTGATACGACTTATAACATTGACCATTAGTTGAGTAAGGTTAGTCCAGAAACTGAATCCTGTATATAAATAGTGTTAATATAACTTCTGCACCAAAATTTTCCACTTGCACTGACCTGATGGTGCGCCTTGCTATCTCACGTGATTTCCGAGTGAGTACTAATTAACAATTAGATTACGAGTAATCTAATTGTTTTAGTAGAATCGTTCCTTACTTCAAACAAAAATATATACATAGTTCAGTAAAATTTATTTCAACGAAAAAAATTAACATATTAATAACGGATGTACGTCACGAAAATGGCACCACATTTGTTTCCGCATGCATGTATTCTTTCGTACAATCCGTATTTTGCAAACAAGTCAACCGTAAAGGTTAATATTCTTACAAGGTCTCTAAAGTATGGCAACTGAAAAAAAAAAATTAACTTCTTGGTCGAGATATAAATGAGCAACAAACTAATCTTTTTGGTTGACAAATAGTTTTGAAGATCAACGATAGCTATAGTTGTTTATAGTCGAAACCGAGCAGTTGTTGAACGTGTATGGCTGCAGTTGATTCAAGTAGTTTGGGTGGATATTCTGAATTCTTTGGTTTGATATCGATGATTCTCGAGCAAAAGACTGAATCTCTAAAGTACCATAGACAGGATTTACTGATTTTGAAGGGAGCAGGGGAATGTCTTCGTTGCTTTCGTTGATGAAACTGCTTAATATGTTCGACATATTTTCCTTCTGACGAAATGATGGCCGAACGCTGTACGAATCGATCGATTGGTCTGACTTGTGACCCGTAACAGATTTTATGTGCCTTACTTCGATATTGCTGTCAGAAAGAACGGTAACAGACGTTGCACGAACACAGTGTTCAGTCAGATAGGGCTCGATACCTGCATTTTGACCCATTATTTTCATCATATTTTTCAGCATCGATTGACCGATGGGCGCTTGACAAAACTAAACCTCGTCTACTTCTGGGTTGAATTTGGAAGATTTCGGTCTTAGTCGCTGAAAAAGGCTTTCCAGCTTGGGGTGGGGGTGTTTCAAGTAATTTTCTAGTGTTTTGACTGGCAACGAAGAGAATCAGGAGTTTCGAACATTTTGCCGTCTGACTCGTCTGCACTGTCGTCAAGACCTCCTTGGTGGTTCTTTGTGGCTAACATTGCTCCAGGTAAGTCTCTTCGTAGCTCATAATACTTATTGTTTCCTGGAGTTTCACGAAGAACGACCATTTGTTTTGATAATTTCCGTTGGTTTTCGCGGCCCCTTTTTCCAAAGTAGAAAGAAATGTAAAACCAAGCCGCTCGGAGTAGTTGAGACGGATTTTTTGTTTCTGCTTCGCCAAGTTGCCCAGTCTTGAAAAGTTGTTGCATTTGCTCGTTTGTTATGGGGTTTTTGTGTATAGTTGGCCCTATATTACCCTCTTTCATCATGTTAACACAGACAGCATTCAATGTTTTATTTGCTAACTGAACTCTCGGTCGCCAACAATCGACCAAGGTTTGTTGTGTGGTGGTTGTCTTAGGTTGCGGTCAAGTGCTGCTCGGATAGCTTTCAGTGAAGCAATTTTAAAGCACGTCCCATTTTTCTGTCAAACACAGGCGTAAAACAACTGCAGGCATTTATTCAGCTCCGTTTTTGACTGCTTCTCTATAGGAGTTGTAAATTTGTCTTGACTTGCAAACCATTCTACAAAATTTAGTTATTTTTGTCGCGTAAGACTTTTTGTTTTGATACAGTTTGTTGACATCACAGTACAAAACTCAAACCATTTTTGTTAGATTTTTATCTTGAATTATTTTGATGCCATATTTTGTGGCCACTTTGGTCTTCTCTGGAATTGCATTTTCGAGTAAACAACCAAGTTTGTCCTCAGAAACATCAGAAAAGCGAGAACCAGACGCCATTTTTTAAATATCGCGCTGGTTTCGCCACTCGCTATCTACTGAGGAATAGATAGCGAGTAGAGTAGCCAATCAAATTACAGCATTTGCAATAGAATACTAGTATGATTGTACTAATGTGAGTTAGAATACGTTTCCTTTGACGTCAAATCTCAAAAGAGAACTGTTGACATAATCTTAAATCGAATTAATTAGTGCAAACTAATCTTGACGACTCTTACGAAAGGTACACTTATATAAGAAACCTATAACGTTAACTATTTTCTCACTCAATTGAGAATACTATATATACAAACCAATGGTGCTTCTATGGGTTCACGATTAGGTCCAACCTTAGCTAACATAATCTTAACTAAATTCGAAACTGTTATCGTCAAACCATTTATTAACTCGGGCAAAATAGTCTTTAATGAAGGCTGTGTAGATGACTTTCTGACGTTGAACATGTACCTAATACTTTCAATACCTTTGACAGTCATGCACAGTTTACTATTGACAAATTTTCTGACAATGACATATACATTTTCTAGACATTCAAATACTTAAAAAGGTATCACTGTCTTAGGCCGTTGGCCGTGGTGTCAAAATCTTCACCTGTGTAGCACACCTCTCGAGACAAAAATTTAACAATTGAGACCAATTACTTGAACTATACAAAGCATAAATTCAAAAAGTTCCCATGAATTCCACTTGCAGTTTTTTCAGAATTTGACAGTAAAACCTGGCAAAAATATCGCTTTTTGCCTTCAGGCCGTGTGCTTTCATAGCATCAAAAGAACTGGGAACAATAGGTGAAATTCAACATGGCGGCTGTTTACTAATATTCAAATTTTTGAAATATGAGCTTCTGCATTATTCATTTCTCAAAAGTCGATGCTTTTTTGCCTTTAATTCAATTTACGTCATGTACGTTCGACCGACTCAAGGAACGCAGAAATGAATGGCTTCATTTAGATGGAGAACAAAGGGAAATCACTGAAAAATCTTTGGAATTTTTGACGATTGAACAAGAACAATTGTGTTATGAGAATGATTCTCCGCCGTTCTTTTATCACAAGGAATGTTACCGAAGATTTACCGATAAAACTAAAATGGAAAGAGCAGCGACTCGGCTTAAAAAGGTGGACCTTAAACACAACAAGCAAATAGTGAATCTGGAGGAGAAAATGCGACCACTTACTCGCAGCTTAATAGATAAACCAGAAAGTGTCAAGGTAACTCCTACGAAACTACTTGGCATATGTCACAAGCAAAATACCAGAGATTACAGGAAATAACAATTTACTACCTGGATGGACTGGGTTCAATACCCTTTTATCAAAACCTAAGCTTGTCAACTCAACCATAGCATATCTCCCTGCCATTGATGCTCCAGTAACAGATTACTCAACTGTCAAAGAAGTTTTAAAGCGAAGTCTTGAAATGGCGAACAAGTTGGAGTTGAATTTTATGGTACTAGTGTTTGACGAGGCAGTGTATGCCAAAATACAACATATCAGATGGATGGACTCTGCTTACAAAAGTCGATTTATTGTCAGACTTGGTGAATTCCACACCATAATGTCCTTTTGTAGTGCTATTGCAAAGAGATTCCAGGATGCTGGTCTTCAGGTACAGTACTGTAGTACACAAGTGGGTAAAAACGTTCTTGCAAATTATGATTTTGATGTAAAGGTACATTTAAACATTGTGATTAGTCGTTCAGATATTTCTGAATGCGGAACAATCGCAATATTTAAACGTACGTAACAAACACACATCCCAATGTTGTATTTATTCTTCATCAATATAGCATCAAATACAAACACCTGACATGACCTAGCCTGATTCTTTATTAAATATGTTATAGGATTTGATTGTTGAATCAGATATCGTCGCTGTTGGTTCTGTAAGCGGTGTAATGTCCGGAAAACACTACAATAGAGCCTTAAGATCTCATAAGACTGTCAGCGAGGCCCTGCAACGGATACGTTTCAAGGCATTCCTTTCAACTATGACAGAAGCAGAACAAATTCAATCGTGTAATGTGATAAAAGATATGACCGAAAAGTATCCAGAAGAAGCATTCTTAGCCGCAGTAAAAAGTGATGAGTTCAATCAGATTTGTGAACGTTATGCAGCATATGTAAATCAGGGTAACAGCGCATGTAAGACATTTGCATTGTGGTCATCATACGTAGAGATGGCTCAACTGCTTTTGTTATTTGTCAGAGCAACGCGAACTACAGATTGGGATCTCCATTTATCAGCCATTAGATCGATGTTGCCCTGGTTCTTCGCATATGACCGTGTAAACTACGCCAGATATTTTCCATTATATTGGCTTGAAATGTTATGTGTACAAGACACTCATCCAGGTAATGCAGTTTTGAATCAAATTGTGACCTGCTGAAGACAAAACTTTTATAAAATGAGTGAACCTCTTATGACTGTGAAATGTGTTATATTTTTACAAAGTGGAAGTCTAGATGTACACGTACTAAAGGTAAATAACTCTTTACAATCGTTTTCTTTACTCGTTGCATATACTTTACTGCAGGTGTGATTGATGACCTTAAACTCAACTGGACTGTTCAATAACAGAAACATTATGGTTTCTCAGGAACGGCTTGTGATCAGACCATTGAACAAACATGTAACAGGGATGCCAAAACTAAAGGTTATTACAGTATAATATGTATTTTTGTCTATAATTAAGTGATTGTCTTTGTGTTGTACAGAAAGTAAGAATTCATGTGCCTTTTAAATTTAGATAGTTTACGTAAAATCATGCACAGCTACAGTAATATTGATCTTTTAAGGAGACACATTCGTTTATGCTTTTACTGAAGTGTTGTACTTTTACAATACTTGCAGGTAGAGTTACCGGATTCACACTAAACCGAGGTGCATTGCAAAGGTGGATATTATCGCAATCCGACCGTGCTGCCATAACTAATGAATGTCAAACTATGGCAAATATTTCTACTGGTTTCAGGTAAAAAGCAATTACCTAAATTGAAGCAAACGCTATTTTTTCTAAAAATATCTGAGTGTGTTAGCGTTTGTGTAAATGTTTATCAGTTGTATTGTCAGTTGTAAATATCCAGTTTACTGCATGGATCTCGTTAAAATCCCTTAGTAACATTTCCTCCAAATAGTTTCATCTAATTTTCACTATCAATCTTGCTATCTCACTTTTATAGAGATCGCAAAGAATTGGATTTATCGAGACAAAAACGCGATGAGGCAGCTGTCAGTAATGTAATTAGAACAATTGAATCCATGATAAATCCTTTCGACCTTCAACTTGAAGAAATATTGCAGTTATCAACAGGTACAGTTGCAGATGAAGCAACATCAGTTGATATGGAGCAGGCGTACGCCATTGGAGAGGCCAAACTGATGAGTTTTTTGAAGGAGAGAGTACTGGTTGATGAACCAGATATATACTCACCCATGACGAAAGCAAAACTAAAAACGTTCTCCTCAATGTCCAAAGGGATCGCGTCCAAGAATTCTAGTGGAGCTAATTGCTCGTTAAAAAACGACCGGGACTTGTTTGCTCGCTTACTTCTTATTGGAAAGTCACGAAATATTGACACCCAAGAGCTCCTTTCATATGCTCTCAAATCAGCTCCCCTACCTTTTGCCAACATCAACGGTAGTATGGTTAAAACTGATAAAGCAAAGCTTATGCATGCTATAGAAGAGTCGGTACCAAATCCAATTGTCAGTGAAGTACCAGCTCCAAATGCTCTCGTGGTCGATGCAATGGCATTGCTTCAACAACTAACCAAATGTGAAGCAAATACCCTCGGTGATCTTGCAGACGAAATCCTTTCAATGCTTATAGGCATGGCAAAGCGTCACCAGTCTACACGGGTTGATTTTGTAGGCGATCTGTATCCCAAAGCAAGTATTAAAGGAACTGAAAGGGAAAGAAGAGCAAACGCAGGAGCGCAAGTTGTCCGAATATACGGCCGAGAGCAGAAAAGGCCAAAACAGTGGCAAAAGTTCATGGCAACGGGAACAAATAAAGAAGCACTTATGCAATTTCTGTTTGAATGTTGGTCAAAGTGCAACCCTGTAGTACTAAGATCAATACCAGTATATGTTACACATGGTAATGAACGCCATAGCATCGCCCCCTCTGAAAATGGTGCTGTGGTAGAAGAAATACAGGAACTTCAATGTGATCACGAAGAGGCTGACACTAGAATGTTTTTGCACGCCCTACATGCTTCTCGAAATCATGAAAACATTGTTATAAAGAGCCTCGACACAGATGTCTTTGTCACTGCATTGTACTTGAAGTGGTTTCTTGCGTCATCACTCTTTTTGGAAACCGGTGCACGGGATGCCTACAGAATTTTGTCAATAGATGCGATAGCAATCGCAATTGGTAGAGACGTGTGCATGGCACTCCCCGGTCTTCATGCACTCACAGGTGTGCATAAGTATATTCAAATTTTATAACCGTTTTTCAATATTTCATAAAATGTTAGAGATGCGAATTTAAGTCTCGCATATGTTCTAGTACAGGTGTAGTCGTAAGGAACAAATGCAATGATAAGTCACGTTCTTTAATTTCTATTTTAGGATGTGATTCGACAAGCGCATTCTTCGGCAAGGGAAAAAAAACTCCCCTCACGTTAGCTAAAAGCCAAGGATACCTGGAATCATGTGCAAAAATTGGAGAGCGAATCCCCCCTGTGGATAATCTTGGTGATGAAATTCAAAAGTACGTTTGTGCTTTATATGGCCAAAAGGATGCTGTTGAAGTGAATGTTGCCAGACACAATCTATTCAAACTTGGAAAGTTTGCGGAAGAAAACCTCCCGCCAAATGATGACACGTTGCAGCAGCATCTTCTGCGCTCTAATTACCAAGCATTCATCTGGAAAAATAGTTTATCGAATGTCTTGAACTTGCCCAGTCCTAGCGAGTCTGGCTGGATGTTTGAAGGCGATAAATTAGTTGTGCGATGGATGACAAGGTCTTGTGCCCCAGAAGGATTACTTGAAAATGTGACATGCGGTTGCAAGACTGGATGCCAGAATCGGCGGTGTTCCTGCATTCGAGCAAGTTTGAAGTGCACAGAAGTGTGCCAGTGCAAAAATTGTTCCAATCAAGATTTGGCTGCTGCACAATATGCCCAGGACGATACAATAAGTTCCGATGATGATTCAGATTATGAATTGGACGAGCAACTGATATAAATAAGTGTTAAGAAATATTTGCTGACGTCAGCACAATTTCAAATGGTCATAACGACAAAACGAAAATTTGATCTAGCCCAATATTTGCAGTTTCGTATTCAACATGCTCGAAAATGGTAAATTTACCTGAAATTTTGGAAACACAATGTTCCCTAAAGAAATAGACGATTTAGCGTGTACAGGTAAAGTCTCATTATTACTCATTTCTTTATCATCAGTTTTCTCAAAAACTGCAGAAGATAAATGCGGGAACTTTTTGTTTTTGAACTTCTCATGTACTAATTTTATAGAATAAACACAGTTCACTTTGTCTCGGGGGGTGTGCTACACAACTAGTTTTAGATGGCCATTTTGACACCACGGCCAACGGTCTATCTACCGCAAACCAACGTACCCATGCTCGTCAATACTGACATTATTTCAGCGTCTTTGTTGCTTGCAGCAACGATGAACTCCTCAAAACTGAATTGAACAATATTGCTACTTTTATGTCATGGAATGGTTCTCCCAAAAACTTTTAGAAAACTGTTAACATTATTCAAACCATTTACTCATGTTATGCATTTAATACTGTCACTGTCACCACAATCGAGCCGACAAAAATCAAAATGCGGATTAATTTAACTTTCTTTGGTAAATATATGGAACTATAATTTATTGTCAACTGGAGAACTACTAAAGACCAAACGCTGAGAATTTATCAAAGCCCTGTTGTTTATGAATTTAAATGCCCTAGATGTAACGCTAACTACGCAGAAAAAAACTGATCGCTGCTTGTACACCTTGAGTAAAAGAACATTCATATCATGACTATTCTGAGATATATAGCCATATATGCAGTTGCAACGAATTCAACTTTAAAAGAATATGCTCGAAGTCCTGACGACGAAGATATAATATTAAATGTTCACTAACACATTTAATATTTACTTATACTAAAATAATTAACGAATCAAATCGCTGGCCTCTATTACTTTTTGCATGCAATAGTCTGTTGCTATAGTTAGATTGAAACCGTCACTTAACCATGGAACTAAAGCGTCAAAACATCCATTAGTTTTTAACTAATCAAACCTTGTTACTTCACCATATAATTGTACGTCTGTATAATATCATCATCATTCATTTCGTGATTATGACTGTTGTTCAGTCGAAACGGCGAGGTAAATTTTCATAATTTTATCGATCTTGAGAGTATCTATTGTTTTATATAGCAATTTATTAGGAATTCTTTTGATACGTTAAAGAGTTTACGACAATAGCGAATAAACAATAAGGCCACTCAGCGGTGCAACATATTCCCATATTTTTATGCAATTGACTGGTAAGAGTAATGACGGAACAGCCTGTTAAGCGTTTCTATAAGCCAGAAAAGGCGATTGACGGCCAGTGCCTCTATAATGAAGTGCGTAATACGACATGCATGGGACACAAACTTCAAGAGAGCCAAATTGGTTTGCTCTTAGTTTCTATTCTGCGGTTTGCTATTTACAACACGACTTACTCGATGACGCGGTGTGAATTTTAGCTTTAACACAAGCGCTGAGGATTTTCATATTATAGTATTGCACTACAAAGTTTGGCACTCAGAAATGCGATGGTGTTGAATTGTGGAATTCAAATAAACAGCTCTTAAGTCACAGTTAAAGCTCCCACGTTTCTCTAAAACTAATTAATTATAAACGTCTTTAGTTTAATGCTGTGATAAGGACGACAACGCCGCTGAGATCTAGAATTCCTTGAGGACGATAAAGCGCTCACAGACGTACCGAACAAATCTGCTTATCACTGAGGCAGGTTTTCACGATTAATAGATTACTTGAGTTCAGATGACTGTGATGTAGGCTTTATTTTGTACAGATAATCTCAGATATTTGTTGAAAACAACTAGTATTTTCATTAAATATCTCAATATCTCTTTGTCGGGTGGCGCTTGACCGGGGTATCTAAGCAGCATCATGTGACTAAATTCTAACATGTTATTGGTATAACTACTAATGAATTATTAATGATTCATCTACTTCTTCAAAGCTGTGGGGAAAATCAGTGGCTGGTGGTACAGGAGAGCCCCTGCGTATAAATTTCCTCTTGATTTTATCTGCTAGCTTTATCCCAATCGAAGTGACATAATCATTTAAAATTCTGGCTATAGTCTTTTGATCAATGACAGGCTTTTCCTCAAAAATTATACATGACAGGTGTTAGTTTACTAAATGTTTTCCAAAGGTTGGATGGATTATACTTATTAGCATTCGCAGAAATTTAGTAATACTTTGATTTAGAGAGTTTGATTTGATTGTTAACGAGATTTATTAGTTCCGAGCTTTAATTACGAAAAATATCAAGGAGTGATCACTGATACCTAAAGAGTAGGCTCCACTTGCCACCACGCGATGAAAATTGTTCGCAAAAATCAGATCTATTGTTGATTTACTGGATTGCCTTGTTCTTGTCGCTGACGTGATCAGCTGTTCGAGAGAAAACGCACGCGCGAGATTTTGTACAGTTGATTTGGCCGTTGATCTTAGTTGGTAGTCAATCCCTAAATAGGACGACTTAATTCCGCTTTTTGGGACGTATGATTTCAATCCAGCAGGTCTCAATGTGACTGCTTTGTAAATCTCCGCGCGAGCGAAATTCTAGACCATTGCGAGCATAAAAAGCCGTTACCCCGCCAGTTCTGTCTGTACGATCATTTCGAGTTAATGAGTAATTGGAAATGTCTATTTCGGCATTTGTAGTTCAAAGTTTAAGCCATGTGTCTGATATAGCAATTGCATCAAACGGATTTTTACTGATAAATAGATGGAGACTGTCAATTTTTAGAAGCAAACTTCTCACATTTAAATGACATGCCTTGAGTCCCCTTGTGTAATATCTATTCTCTTCAAAATTGAAATGACCCGGATTAGTTTCCACATCGCCAGACAAACATATCAATATAGCAACAAGGGGAAATATAATAAAAATTCTCATTCCAATAAATAGTTTAGTGGAGGAAGTATTTCCATTTGACCTTTGGCCTACGTGAATTTGCGTTGTACTGTGGTTTCTGACTTGCGAGTTCTTTGGACATGAAATTAATTGCCAGAATAACTAATTGTAATACTACCAAGAATCAATTGTGTCCTAAGGGAGCGGTAGGGAAGTAAGTGCTACCCTGGGGCGGGGGTAAGCAATGTACATGTGCATGCATCTGCATATAAATGCAAATACTTAATTTTTCTTGAAAAAATATTTCCTAACAAAATTAATCTTCATGAAGCCTAGAGTTCCAAAGAAAAAAAAACGATGCCATTATTATTAGCACTGATGAAGTCTCAGAGCTTACGGATCTAAAGCTTTGCGATAATAAACTTACGTGGTGTTTCCACAAAATTATCAACAACCCACACTAAATACGTATGATAATATACGGAACATGTTCAACAATCCCAAGTTCAAACATTCAATACTATCCACTATTTAGTATTGATTCAAAGGTTCAATAAAGATTATTTACTATTCATTCAAGCACTTCATTGGATAGATATACCAAGAGGAAGGAGCTCAGACGGGACTCGAGGTCCCATGCGAGGAACTCCTCTAATTGGACATACATACAGTACATACAACGATAAATACATAAACTAAAGCATAAAAGTCTTCAGATAAACATATACTACTAGCTCGAAGATTAAATTAAGGTTGATTTAAAGTCGAAAAGAGGTTAATAGGAAAATAGTTAAAATATAGTTTTTAGGATTTCTTTGCTGTATTTTCTAAAAAAATACAAACATTGGATTATTCAGCACATTTCCTACAAAAACTGTGGTTATGAACATGATAAATAAAATTATGTACACAGAGTATTTCCATGAAAACAAATACATATAATTTTAGACCTAAAGCATGGTGAAGCCTGCATCAAAGAGGCCTCTGACAGGATGCAAGAAGGAATATCAACTTATCTAAACTGTTTTCAAAAGAAATTTCAGTATAATATAGCACATGTTGTTGGTTTATATAATATTCAAGCTTTAGTTACCATTTGTGCCAATGTAGCATAATGCTACATATATATTTATGACATTATTGAACACACAAATTAGATAATTATGTCCGATATGAAAAGAATGTCTTACTTCAAAATAAAAAAGTTAAATTAAAACTTATACCCTAGCACACGTTAGAATAAGATAGAATATTGTAACAAACTTAGAGGCTTAAACCTTACCGAAATCACTCATATTTGACCATCATTTTCTCAACACAAAATTTCTTCTGTTAAAAATTTTCATCATTGCATAATGTCAACAACAGGTCCTGCATGTAGCATTGCGGGTCAATGTAGCAACTAGGTCCAACCTGCCAAAAAATTGCTCGGTTTTCTGTTTGTGGCAGATCTGCTAAACTGCCACTTAAAGGGAAAAACACAATAAAAATTGTTTGGTTACCACTAATGTTATGATGGGGCATTAAACATTGGGTACATTATCTCCATGAGGTAGCATATATTACCCAACAATTTATGACTAGCATGAAGTTTTGTTTACAAAATTAAAAATACCCTCTTCCTTGGGCTAGCATTTCTCTTATGACCGATTAAATCCTTCAATGCAGAGATTAAATTTATGAATCCTGGGACTGAATTGTTGCACTCTGCGATTGACAAAACATTTAAATGAATTTATTGACTTAATGTAAATGAGCCAATGGATCTTTAAAGTAACAAAAAAAAAACAACAGTGCAGTTTGTGTACTTTATTACAGAGATTCTGGCAGGCTTCATGATGCAAGTTCCGTTCCTTTTTTTGTTTTCCACTATTGAAATCCTGCTGATTACATTTGGGATGCTGATAGCAAATGAAGAGGTTGAATGGGTTTTCGAGAAGGTTGTAACAGGTAGTAAAAGCTTCTGTGGTTATACTTTTTCAGAAGATAAGTATAAAAGGGGTTAGATACAATGAGTCTTAGATTATAGGTATAATTGTTTACTCATGAAATAAAAAGGTTATTTGCATCACGTTGACTTGGTTACCTCTTTGTGTAATTGTTTCTACGTATATCATATTCTTATTAATATATAATTTATTTTTACAATATTTTTTTAACAATTTACAGTCCCATCATTGTCGTCGGTTGATATTATATGTACTCACAATGTTCATTCTCAAATTGAGTGTTCATTCAACTGTGTAAAGGAGAAAAAATGCGTTGGGTTCAAATACAAATCTGGTGCAGAAAGTGAATCTGTAAACTGCCAACTCAGCAAATATGCACGTGGGAACGATCCTATGGTAAATTATGATGATCGAGGCTGGCAATTCTTCACCACTGTTAACTGTAAGTTTACAATCAGATACACACGTGCACTGTGTAAAGTACATGTTATAATTGTAGCTTGAAGTAAGTTAGCTCTTTGATTTTTGCAACTCGATCTGCAAAATCTGGTAAGCAAAACAATATTAGTCCTTGATACAAAATGGCAGGTTTATGTGAACCTGTCTATATTCATCCACCTTTACTTTATAAGGTCATAGTTTTGCATCTAAAGCTGTGCAATAAATAATATTTCCGAGAAGAAAATCACTCACAATTTCATCCGGTATAGAAATTATCCCAGCTAGCACAATCACGTTGTGGCAACGTTCGCCGAACGTCGTAATAACGTTGGTATCAACGTTGTGGTAACGTTTTTTTGTGAACTCATAGGAACGTGGTGGCGATGTTGGGATTAATGTTGGAACATAACGTTAGTACCACGTTCTTGCAACGTTAAATTAACTTTCAAACAACGTTCAAACAAGCTCTAACACAAAAATATATAAATGTTCCGCGACAAATTTAAACCGCGACCAATCTTAAAACCAAAATCAATCATAATTCGACGAACAACATGGTCATCAAGTGCAAAACCATAGCAATTTCACTATCCAAACGAAGCAACCGAACTTCGAGTTTTTAATGAAGGTCATTGGTCAGAAAATTAGCAACCATAGTGTGCTACTTCTAACTTCCTGACAAATGGTCTCATTCGCTGGAAACGTCGAAGTTTTGTTTGCATCGTTTAGATCGTGAAAGGTTTTGTGTGCGTTGAACAGAACTAAAAATATAAGACACCAAAGTTTATCGGAACTTGTTTATTTGTTTAAAAATCCTCATAAGTATATAGATAGAATAATTTTCTTAAATTTCATTCATGAGCATCTTTTTGACGTTCCTGAAAAAGGAATATACAATTTGATGAGAACCATATCAAAAAGATCGGCGAGAAAAATATCACACCAGCGAGCTTAAAACTGGCTTTATTGCGATTGACGTTAATTCTTATTCGCACACTATAGCCAGTGTTAGCTATAGCCAGTAACGAAGTAACTTCGATACTTTACTTAAGCAAAAAATATCAGTATTTACTTGTAGTGAAGTAATCTTTTTATGAACTACTTTTTACTTGCAACGAAGTACGATTTTTGATCAATATTTACTTCTTTACTATTATACTGTAACGAAGCAAAAAATTTTAAAGTCATTTCAAAGCGAAGTCAGCGATGAGCAGACAGTGAGAATGTGCTTGGCTCATTCAGGCTATGGCTTTTTTTTTTCTCAAACATTTTGAGTACTTTGCTGAACACTGCATGACTATATAGCTATTGGCTACGTGAGCAAGTTTCTGCGCAGCAAACTATAATACTAAAACGGCAGTTATCTTGAATCTGGAGCCACCAGACTTGTTTGGTGCATACTTTAAAAACTCCGCTATTTGCTCTTCAACGTTTATCTCGTTGCACCCTTTGTGGACTTTGACACAGGTTTCTAATTAACACAAAACAAACGACAATTAATGCAGGTGTCTAAAAAAACCGAATTTAATTTCAACACGCTCTTATCGCATAAATTAAGGCTTACACGCGATTAAGAAAGATCAGGCTTTATAATTTTCGTACGATACGGAGAAGAAATGAGCGAATAAGAGTTGAATCAAAGCTCGTTGTGAAAATTGCAATCTTTCATCTCCGAGAATTAGGTCAAGTAATTATGCATGGGGTTAGGCAATCGCGCCTCATTTAAACTCTTGGCGTAAGGCACGGCAGAACAAAGGCAAATTGACAAATAATTAACAAAATATACACAATAAAAAATAGATAAAATATGCTGTTGTCTCTCCAGTTATAGATACACAATATGAGGTCATAACGGCGTGAAAACAAAAAAGTGGCAGTCAATAATTTTCTTTCAACGTTATAACGTTTTTACTGTGTTTCTGTAACTGAGCAGACAACAGCAAAATGTTATCGAAAAGACTATATGCTTTGTTGTGCGGCTACAGGTGCAGCGAAAAGATTTTCGCACGCACTTTGACGCGAACATGATCTCAATCATACAGTATCAAAACAAAACACGTCACTAGCTGCTCTATCCTAATAGACGAAGGCTCTCGACCAATACAAACCAGACTGCTCTCAAATAAAACAATATACCTTCAATAATTCAGTAAAAGTACATTCAAACTATGCATTAATTAATGGCCTGTATGTTTTTAAATCTCATACTCTGCTGGCAAGGACTTCGTTAACTAGTCGTAAAGATGGACATGCAGTTCTATTCGTTTTCAAAGTTTTCATAAAACCGAAAGAAGAAGCAATGTCGCAAAGTATGCGATCGGAAAATTGTCCTACATAATATTCATTAATTACACACTTACTAATTATTATGTTGCATATGGCAAGATCTTTAAATGGCCGTTTGGCTGATCCCTTTCAAACTATAATTCGACCAGAGTTTATTGGTGCCGATTCTTGCCATTATGCGTTTGTTACTGAAGGAGCAATTGTGTCCACACAGTGCAACCAAAAACTGCAACTAGATAAATAAAATATAATATATACTGTCACGATTTTTAAAATTGTAATGAAGCTTTAATACCGTTTTCCCGGTTAAATATCATCATCAAGCCGACAAGAAAAGTCTTCCAAACCTTCGACCGTACTCATTGAGTTTGGAAGGATATCTTCCAAAACCGCTTCCTCCTCTATTGTCCCTTTTGAGGCAGTCAGAATTGCACTGAGAATAGACAAAGCCTCATCGTGCTTTTCAATAATTGTGTCCAACTTGGTCAGAACAGAACGTTGGAATCCTAAGGAAAGGAAAGCGCGCTCAATGTAAGAATACTTATTAATTTATTTATCAATTATCGAAATGTGGGTATTTTTAACGTACCATTAGGTTGGGAAAGTCTATTGGGTGTAGAACTATCTGTAGCAAGTTTGCTTGGCTGAACTGGGTCTAAATAAAAGACAAAGACATGTTTTAGAGATTAGCTTCATGACTAATATTTAACTAGGCTATTGGCATCTTAAGCTTATTTTCTAGTAGGCAAATTTGTTTGTTCGAAAATTCGCTCCCCATTTTTGTCGCGGCGAACCTGTGCGCTAGCAAGCACGTTGCTAAACGCTTGTTAGCGCTTTACCTCCAGCGAACAAATTGGCCTAATGGAAAACAGGCTCATGCAGTAAAAAAGAGTCTAGCTACTGTATGTCTGTATTACTATTATCACTACCTTGAGAGAATCTGTTGGTTATTTCTGTTGCTCTTCGAGGACGGTTTATTTGATCTAAAGTGATAAAAAACATTGATTGCTGTTGATAAAGATATAGACGAACTCTGTTTTATAAACTTGCAGTTAGTGTATTTCATTCTAATGTTATAGTGTAGTTGCAAACTGAGCGCCAAAATGCAATCAACTACTACAGTAACTATTTTACTGCATGCATATTAATCCATCATTACATACCATCACTTCGAGATCGTTTGCTACTGCCACAATTCATTATAGTCCTTGGGCTTGGCTGACAGCTTATATGTCCTACACAAAACAATGCAGACGGCGAACATAAGAAACATAAAACGTATAATAGGGATACCTTAAAGCATATGATTAAACTGAAAATTGTCCTTAATATAGCCAGAACGTAATTCAAATCTTCTATTTTCAAGGTTTCAATATACTTAACATGCATTTTGGAAAACCCGTACTTTTTACCGGTGTATTTTAAAATTGCATGTCAAAAATTTTGTTCAAACGGGTGCAAAAGTAATTACAAGACGGGATTTGTCAATGTGGTACTCCAAAGTCATAAAACATAATGTAAAAAGAACTTTTTTTAAACTAAAGTTTTACATTGTCACTTCAAATTATATAGCCGTCTCGTGTCTTTTTTGCTTTGAAAATATAAATGTATAACAATTTAAAACAAATTAATCTAATAAAAATTAAGTTTTTCTATGTGGCACAGAATAATCAGACAACATACACGATGATAGACAACATACAATATTTTCCGGCTGTTTATATGACCTGTATATAAGTTTGAAACAGATTCAGCTTGCAAGTCATGAACTAACATACACATGAATATTGTTTTCAAATTTGAAGACATTGAAGTTTATCCGTACAAACTCTGAACATACCGTTATCTCGAAGTGATCTAATAAAATCTAATATATTCAAAAAATGTTTTGGCATAATTTTGTAAGCATACTTTTTTAACTTACCATCAGCTCGAGACCGTTTACTCCTACCCAGAGCATTTGTTCGCTGGCGGCTCCATTGCTCTACGAAATAAAGCAAAAGTATCATAAGAAATGTGTTCAATGAGTGATCATGAGTAATCATGAAAGCATTTTACCCTCTAATACAGAATAAATACTATCATAGGGTTAAACGGTTGTGTATTTAGCACCCAGTTCATTCAGAATAATTGTAATTATTGTTTATTGAATTTAAAGTCGTCATGTACGCTCGGTAGTTACCCAAACACATATACGACATTGCTATCCATGCTATCGATGAAGAAATAAAGAAAAACTTTTGGGACTATGCTAAATTGCATCTAGATTGTGTGGATTATCTGTTACCAACGTTTGATTTGGCTACGTGTACTAATTACCTCAAAAAAATGTGGAAGAATGCGTTTCCATCTCATGTTTTCGCTCGACCAAATTGGCTACCCAGACTTTCAGCACCCACGCATGAATTTGATTCTACACCCCCTATCTTATGCTAAAATTAGGGCCATTAGAAAAAGAATGAAGTCAAAAGGTTCTGCCTATCCACTTGACCAGCTTTCAATTATTCCGTTCAAAAATTTAAAATCAGCATATCTTACATCGTACATAACAGAAATTATACACGAAGCATGGAAATCGGGCCAGATTCCTGACACATGAAGGAAATTAAAGCCGTCTCAAATTTAAACCTCAAAAAAAGAGTCGACCGATGATCCTCGAAATTTCAGACCTATTACCCTGCAATTAGTGCCACTCAAAATATTTACATCAACAGTACGGAATGCCATGTACGAGTTTCTATGAAAAAACAATTACGTTGAAAGTAGGATTCAAAAAGGATTTACTCCAGGAACATACGGCTCATTTAGAATACTTAATCAGACGAGCGAAACAACAACAAAGATCTCTAACAATGACATTACTCGACTTACGAAATGCATTTGGCGAAGTCGACCATAAACTCATTAAAACTGTACTAAAATACCATCAAATCTCCGAGCACTTTCAAAATTGCTTTGGGAACCTGTATAGTGACTTCCGCACCACTGCGGTGGTTACTGAACGATATCAAACACCGTTTTAAGAGGAAACAAAGGAGTCTTGCAAGGAGACTGTTTAAGTCCCTTACTGTTCAATATTGTTATGAATACGTTTATCCAATACATTAAAACCGATAAGTTTTGTCAAGTTGAACTTGGATTTAACGCCGAACAACCGTTTCTAACACCTAAAAATTGGTTCCAATTTTCTGATGATGCGGTGATATCAACAGGTGAGGAATATGAAACTGACTTTAAGAAAAAATGACTTTAAGAATCGATAAATGTAAAACTTTTGGAATTATCAAATATAACTCATCAGCCAAGCAATATTTCCCCAAAATATACGTCAATCATTGCTTAATACCGGCAGTAAAGTGGAACGAAAGTCTTTGCTGCCTCGGTAGATTTTACAACTGCTATCTGACACCAGTAACATCTTGGAGAAAATTGATCGTCATTCAAAATATAAGTCAGATTTATATAGGAAATATCTGCTCCCGAAAATATCTCGGCATCTTACTATTGCAGACTGATGGAACATGGATAAAGCAAACTTTAGATACAATGTGTCTTAATAAATTCCGGACCTGGCTTGAGATACCACCAAACGGCACACTTGATATATTAGTCCTAGGGAAATCGAAATTCGCTTTTGACATCAATGATGTGTCAACAAAAATTACTGGATGCCAAGTTGTTTTACGAAACAAAGTAAAAGATTTATCTTGCCTAGACACCCAAAACCTATATTTTACGCAACTAGTTCGAACTGTAATGTGCAGTACGATGGGTTCTCTACCGCGAAACATGTTTCCAAAGAAATTAGGAAAGCCGGACAAGATATCGAATATTGAAAGCAAGTTAACTTCACAGAGTCTTCTAATTAAGTCAATTTGGAGAGATGTTTTCGAGGGTATAGCAATGGATTGGCATTCAGCAGTTGACAATCTTCCATAACTAATTTGGTCATGTGGAAGAAAGCTCAAAATAATCTGTGCCATTTCTGTTTGAATGCTCAAGCAAATCTTGAAAATAACGTAAAGCGGAAAAAACTAAATATAGAGACCTAGTAAAGCAGCTAAATCATGATTTTAGGGAAGTAAAATTTGTAAATCTTTCTGTGACCTCCCTAGGTATTTTTGCACAAGAGTGCTCTTCATTCCTAGAAATGTTAGATAATGTTGGTCTTGACACAAAGCATCAAACGTAGGCCTACTGTATTAGAAGAATGATAAATATTGCCATATTAGAAGTACTGATTATATTTTCTGCCGCCGAAATAAGGAATGGGAAAGTCCAGACTTGTTAACTTTTTAAAATACCTGATTGCCTTGTATATATAGTTGCATGTATTTTGTTTGGGGGTTTTTGGGAGATTTTTGGGAGGTTTATCAATTCATAGTGGTGATTCAAATAGCCAATTGTAAGTTACCTTCTTTGGCGAGATTTACAATCGTATGTAATATATTAGAAAATAATAAATAAAGTTTCCATTATTATTAGGTTCCACTAAATATAATCACGGCAAAGTCTTATTTATAAGCAATTTATTTATGAGACCCTAATTGGGCGAGGCGCGTGCAAGGTACCTGCCCATGCTTAGCGAAAGTAATTAATAAATGAAACAATTGTTTGTGGAAATTAACTTTTCCTTTATTTACATAAATCCTGGTCATTCTAACTTCCTACCTTTTAGCTATGTTGTATGTGTTTGTTGAAAGCCGTGGTTTGTTGGATCCTGGAGGACGTCAGGCCATTATTAAAGTAAACGACGTAGACTACGCAGTTAATACACGAGGCTTTAACATCGTCGTTGTTGATTACAAAACAGGTAGGCATAGTTGTGCAATTAAAATGGACGCCAATTAAAATAGAAATGACAATCGAAGGCATTTTTTGCAAACTATCTAACACTTGTTGTAACCAGATCTTAGCACAAGAATTTATTGTAGTCAAATGTAATCAAAAGAGACATTAAATGATGTAAAGCTTGAAGAGACATTCTAAAAGTTAAAGGGGATAGGCTATCTTCCTGAAAGTGCACATATGTATAAGCTAGTAACGTAAGCCATGCTTAATTGCTCCTTTTTGATATACAGGTACTCTGAGAAAATGCTGAAAATCTTGTAACAGAAAATCTCATCAGAAATTTATTTTTGCAGATTTGGCTTGTCTGTCCATTGTCGTTTTCATCATGTTCTTTTTCATTTCATTTTAAATTTGTATCATTATTTTCAAGGTTACGTTGAAAGCAGTACTGCCTATGATACCCATGCAAGCTACACGAAAACTCAACGAATGGTCGAATTTTTAAACACAGTTTCCTCAAAGATGAAGTAAGGTCATGAATATTAGAAAATGTAAACTTTTAGTTTCGTATAGGGTAAAACGCATCAAACTTTTTGATATTTTTTATTAATAATTCAAATTAACGGGCTAACTAAGATGGAATTAAGAGGGAAAATAGTTCTGGCTTATTTCTAAATTAAATTATTTTATATTGTTTCTTTTCTATGATTACGTGTTTTCTTTTTTAAACAAAAACATTTTTATTACATGGCTGAGACAAATGACGCACGCTGATTGGTTGATTAGCGTTCTAGAAAAAGTCATCACATTGCACAAATAAAATTTTAAAGAAAGTTAAAACTTATTATGCCGTATAATGACGACGAAAATCACTCCCCGAGCGAGTTTTACTATCCTGAACAAACAAATGACCCAAATAAATACGGTTGAACGTTTAGCAGCGAAAGCGTTTTTTGGTCTTTTCTACAAAGTCACAACAAATTGCAATCCAACAAAGCCATATATAAATCTCTTATTAACCTCGTTTCTCTGTCTGTACGGGAAAGTATATATTACGTAAAACCTCAGGCAATACTTTCCCGTACAGACCTCCCACTCGAGTTTTTTAAGTCCTTAGTTAATTTAATAATTAATAATTTTGTTTTCAAATCAAATAAAAGATATCCATTCCAAACCACACACACACGTATGCATGCATGCGCGCCAGGGGTAAAACGGCTCGACATCCAAACCACGAGATAATGGATGGCGATATATTAATCTGTTACGTTTTCATTTTACACCCGGCCTTTTACACCCGGATTGAGCCGAAAATAGCTAGACTGACGTTTCAGTTTGTGTACACGACCACGAAGCTCAAATTGTTCAAAATTTCGAAATTTTTGGTTCAACATAAATGTATATATTATGCTTTGTATGCTTTTGCCATAAATATTTTAAATGGTTTTTAAGACATTTTAGTGATAATTGTTGCAAAAGTACGATTTAATATATATTATATACTTGTTTATGTTTCTCGTTGCTATTCATACTCGAAACTAAAACTATCAACTGAAATTATCAGCTCCGTCGCGTAATTTTCGGGTTTAAAATCTGGATGCATACATTGCTGAGTATACAGCGACGAGAAATTTGGTAAAATGATTGAAGCTGCAGTTAATTCTTGACTCAGAGAATTTGTATCATGTATATAGCTATATACTGTAGTTATAGCAGTTATTCACTCCATTCAAATTTCGCCAGGTAACGCCCCAGATAACAATATAACAATAAATGTAGTGTACCTTGATGCAAATTACGTGGTAAGACTTAAATTGCAGTTCAACTTAAGTATTAAACGAATTTATGTATTGATGGAATTTTTTCGCCAGGGCAGCAAAATAGAAAGAGCGGATTACGGTCTTTAGACTACATGGTATCCCAAATTAAGTATTCTAATAAGTATCCCAAAATAGTAATGCTGCTAGAGGACAATTTTTTTTGGGGCTCCCCGATATTAAAACGGTACTAGACTGGATCAAGCTTCTATACTATAGAAAAGTGAAGCCAATTTTAACCAGGCAAAATTACGAAATGAGTCAACGAGGTGGGTTTATCGCAATTTTGAGGCATTTTCAAGCGCTGAGCTGAATCGTTGCTTTACGTACATGCAAAAAGAACGAAATATTTCGCCCTTTTGGAGGGATATTTTTGCAAATTTTGTCAAAATATTCCTGCTTTGACGATGATATTTTTACTAGCCTGGCTACTGCAATGCTCTGACAGAATATAAACTGATGTTAAATGGTTTGAGCGAAAAAGGGAGTCTGTTTGTAGCATTCGTGTTTCTCAAACAAGCGGAAAAAGTAAAAATTATAGCCGCCTTTATTGGGTTCTTATGAATTTGTTCTTCACAATAAGCTAAATACAAATTTGTACAAATTGTGGATTCATTTGTATTAGTGATTCAGATTGAATTATAATTAAGATTTGAATTAATACATGTTAAAAATCATTGTTTGTTCATAAGAACCACTTTTGTTCGTTCACAATAAATCGTCTCTTGATTGTAGCTAAATGAATGGTCGAGAGTCCAGACACCAAGGATTTCTTTACAATGAGATATTTGCTGGGAGAAAGTATATTTAATGTTTTTCATTAATTTAGCGATTATAGCTGTTTTAGATATGCAATGATTCAAAAAGCTCTAAATGCAAACTTTAAACATTTGATGGTTTGAAAGGAACCCACGGTATTAACTAAGGTAACCTCACTTCTGGGTGCATATAGACATTTAGAAGTAAGACATTTAAGAGGCAAAGATGTCTTTGAGAACAACTGGCAGAACTTGCAGCACAACCAATTGAAGTACAGTAGACAACGAGTTAAATGAACGTGTAGCACAGCATTTTATGATTTATTCAGATTTAAAACAACTAGAGCAGTTACAGCATGAGTGATACCAAACTTGCTTGGAAAATTAATCCATCCATATAAGCTTATGTACAAGTAATATTAGCTTGTTGCGAAGAAAAAATTTATATGAACCTGAACAACGCAGACTATAATTTCTACATTTTCCCCTTGTTTGAGAAACACGAATGCTACAAGCAGGTTCCTTGCCTTTCGTACAAATCATTAGACATCAGTTTATATTCTGTGAAAGCGTTGTAGTATTCAGGGTAGTCAAAAAAAGACCATCGTCAAAGACCAGTTGCCAAAGAGTTGTGCCCAAACTACTGCTAAAATACTGGATTGTTATTGTTTTTCATGTATTTTTTGCACTGATACGGTATATCTACAGTATTTGACCTGAGTCAAAGACATATGATTGGCTTAATCAATAATTGGCTGAATCATAAATTATCGAAAAGACCAAAATTTAAGGATGGCACTGTGACATGCTACATACAACATCTTTGAGGTATACTGAAACGTATATACTCAAAGAAAGTGACTTTATTCAAATATTTGGACAATGAGATTAGCATACAGGCTGTCAGAAGTGCGATCATTCACAGATGATGAAAAATAATGTATCAAATGGTCAATTCAAATGGTGATGCCAAGCCATGTAGACTTTCAACCATAACTGCAACACCGTTAAGTAGTCTGGTTCAAGAATAATGGGCAAAAATAATGTTTTTTCCTAAAACAAAGAAAGAAACTCATTTTTTGATGAGAACAAACTGCTTGAAAGTAAGTAGCAGACAGTTAAAATGAAAAGCAGACACTGTATATATGGGGACATGTTTGTACATACATCAGTTATAGTGCATAAGGGCAAAACAACTGAGAATAAAATCAGTGCAATGTATTCAATAAAATTTTAATAAATTTAAATGAAATTTGACAAAATCAATTACATATAATTACAAATTTATTTCACATAAACATTCTAATAGTTAATTTTATAACAGTTTTGGGTAAGTCCATGTCAAATCATCTAGACGGTGAAACCAAGGTGTCAGGGATTTGCCTCACGTTTACATCACAGTAAAATACTGATGAAATAAACAAAATGTCAAAATTTCGCGTCTTTAGCGTTCAGACTGCAGGGAATGTGACCAGGTAAAAAAACTGCTGACATCAGCATTTTTGCCAAAAAAGGGACGTGTCATAGACAGGAAGTCATTTTTCATTTCATTACATTTTCGGCTGCAATGGCCAGGAGTTGACGAAAAGTTGGTATTTACCATTTTCAATGACGCAGAATCCAAAAATGTTATAAAACAATTGGATGTTGTAATGCCAAGCATTTATTTGCATACAATTTACAGGACACACTTATGTTTGGTCTGTGATTAGTGCACGTGGCCAACTACTAGTACTTCACATGTGTAACTATATCATAAAGGCCGTTGATTCTCGTTCAATTTTGTCGAGGGTAGACGAATTGTTTCGAAAAACTGCCACAGCAGTAGACCTTGAATTGCTGTACTACTTATTTTTAAAATGCTCGGTGCCTTTCACAATCGGTTGGACATTTTTAAAATTATGTCCGATGCCCAAGTTTTCTTTGTTTCGGTGCAAAATCTCTAATTTTTAAATTATGCCGAGGTGAATATGAAGCGGTTAGCATTTTGTTTAAAAATTAGTTCCCAGTCCAAAACTGGACTTTGCCTGCAAATAGCAGAAGTATGTACGACCGGTGGGTATTTTAACATAACCTAAATTGTGTTATATTCCACTGATGGGTGAGACTATACCTGATACCATAAAGGTTACTTCTTGCCAGTTGTGATGGACTGCCAATATAGATAGATCGTTAGACTCCAAACTTTTATTTAGTTATTAAACTCTTAGGTTATACAATTTACATATATTCATCTGACTTCGTGCTCTGAGGTACTCTCTCTTCAACAGCGTAACAATAACTCTCTCTCGTGTACTCTGACACTCTGTTATATGCATGCACTGTTTGCTATCTCAATTACGCATTAACTAAATTCCTATTCCATGTCATTAGATCATATTACTATGACGTCAGTAGATTTAACTTCTAGACTCACAGTTCACAAACTAACACCTTGTACACAACCGTCAACCTTCTTTTATTTACTTCGAACAATTTTACGGCTTGGTCGGACAATGTCTTGCACTGACGGATACTTTGAGGCTGGCTTTCAAGAATCTCTGCGCAAAATAGGTAGTACAGCAATGGCATGCTGCAATAGTGCAATAGTGCAGTAGCTTGGCATTACAACATCCAATGTTTTTGATATCATTTTTGGATTCTGCATTATTGAAATTGGTAAATATCAACTTTTTGTCAACTTGTAACATGATACTGTAATTAGCCAAATATTAAAAGAGACGTTTTGTTGTAATCTAGACAGAGTGAGCATGCACCCCGAGAGAAAAGGGTTGCACATGTAATATATTGAGTAAAGAAACTATTAAGACCGAGTATCATTTACGGTGCCTCGCTACGCTACAAACTCATGGCCATTGCAGCTAAAATGTAATAAAATGAAAAATGACTTCCTCTCATGACACGTTCCATGCAAAAATGCTGATGTCAGCGGGTTTTTTAGCTGGTCACAGTCCCTGCAGTCTGAACGCTAAAGACGCGAAATTTTAACATTTTGTTTACTTTATCATCACCTTACTGTGATGTAAACGTGAGGTGAATTCCTGACACCTTGGTTTCACCCATGATTTGACATGGAATTACCCTTTTATATATCATCACGAAACATAATATTGCCAACTTGGGTTCTAGTCATATTTTCATGACTGAAGTGTAGCTACTGTCTTAAAATCTACAAAAGAAACGAAGAATATCCTCTAAAACCATATTAAAATATTATTTGTTTAGTGCAAATGACCGAGGTCATTTCAATGCTGAATATCTTGATATTACCAGGATTACGGGCCCTAGTAAAACGCTTTAATGATACTTTTATTTATATTCCCGAATCAAAGCTCAAAGTCGAACCACGAGAGATTACAATACAGTAGTGGAAGTCATACAATCTATAATGGTATTGAATGTAAAGTGGTAATTGTTAATTGTAATAGCAATTAACATGTTATTAATTAAAATATAATTTTACTTTAGCCTTGTATATAGGTAGTTTATATACCTTGTAGTCACACGTCTGTTGTAGCTATTTATTCAATAAAGACTAAATAATAATAAGGATGATAATAATATAGAGTTAAAATAACGCCACTATCTTTACAAATAAGTGAAAAAAATAATCTTTTGTACTGTTATAGCGTTCGTAACATGAAAGCACCATTTTAAACGAGTAAGGTTTATTCAAAGCGAAATATCTATATCGCGAAGTGATGACTTTTAAAGACTCTTCTGGTAGCCTTGAATTCGCAAATTTTAATAAAAATACTCAAAATTCGAGTAATTTAGTGCGCTATGCAATTTTTTTGTTAGAGATCTTCGCGAAAACAACATCAAAATAACGCAATTTCATTAGTCGAGAAATTCACGTGATAGCCGTCCAACCTCCTCTGCACTTTCTGTAGTATGGTAGTATGGACATAAATATGATACTATTGCATTGCCATCGCATTACTGGCGCAAGCGTCACATGTATGAAGAATCTAAGATGTCGTCACCGGGCAAAAAGTAATGTGTAATTCTATTACGAAAAGCAGGTTTTGGACATTTTAGACGTTTTAAATGCTGCAAATGCCGGTCAACTGGACTTTTTGAAAAAAAAATCATTATTGCGGAGGTTTTGAACGTAAAATGAGATGAGTGGCTTGATTCTTACAAAATTATCGTTCAATAAAGATTTCAAAGAGTGGACGTTTTTGATCGGTTTCGTACGTTTGCGTGGATTATTGCAAAAATACCAACAAATTAAGTGAGTACATCTGTGAAAGAAACCCATGGAAATATGGGTTTCTATTCATTGATAATTGATATCCGCTGAGCAGGTAAGCTTAGTTTTAGAGATTCAATAATATTATTCTAGGTGTACAAGATAAGAAATAGCCCCATCAAAATTAGGTTTTGTGTCACCAAAATTCAAAAAGTGTCTGGTATTATAAATTAGGATGGGCAGCTTAATAAAGTTGAAACTACAAATTGCTGGTTGCCGAAGTGATTCTAATTTTAATCAAAATTAATTACAATATTGAAATTTACACGCTTGGCATTTTTTCTCGAAAAACGTCCAGCTCGCAAAAGCTCGCCATGTATTTGGTCAGCGGAAAACCACGCAAGCATACAAAAATTCAAGATGACGGACGTGAATAAACAATAATTTTGAAGGATTTTTTCTTTTAAAGCTCGAAATTGGCGGAAACAAAATTTAAGAATGCCAGAATGTGAAGGCAATAATTGTGTTAACCTTTTTTTGAAATATTAGCCCTTCTAAGGATATATTCGCTATTCTATAGCTATTGATTTTACCTATAGGTATGCGGCCAGAATACGTCTTTATTAATTTCGCATCGTTTCATACTACATAATAGCTTAGTCTAATTTTTAATTTTTGATGTTTTTATGAGCGATTTTCTTGTTTTGTTAGAACGTCAACAGTCATAGCTGAGTGCCGCATTTTAGTCTTTATCTATAATATTTATAATAACTTTCTTTATAAATATTCTTAAATTGACATGTTTATTGTTGAATAGTTGACTCAGAGAAAGGATTTCAAATTGGATATCACAGAAAATACAGATCACAGAAATACTTTTAAGTCGATAACTGTAAAGATTTGTTGCTATAATTATTAATTCTGTGCAAATTTGGTGTAAATGTGTTCGATTAGAGGAGAATGTTGCAGATATTCGGACCCTGGAAAACATTATTAAAAAAAGAAAAGAAAAGAAAAGAAAAGAAAAGAAAAGAAAAGAAAAGCTCACAGTTTTCCACCAGTTTCCAGTGACAAATGTGTTGCAAAGATGGAAAAAAATTTGTGAAATGCTGTAATTTTATAAAGCTCCAAGTTTTATAAATGTTTGTTAAATGTGTGAGAATGCAATTAAACACATTTTTTGCAGTTTTTTCCCGGTTAACGACTCCATGCACCTTGGATTCTGCATACATGTGACACCTGGGCCAAGTATGCGCTGGCTATCTAGGGCCTACTATATATCTATGAGTATAGAAGCTTGATCCAATCTACCATCAGATGAGTACTCAAATCAAATTATATTATTGTATTTTTTAGCAAAATTGTGCTTGTAGCTATTAATGATGAGGCTTCAAAGAAAATGACACCTGAGGGATATCAAGCACTTTCACAAGTGGCAGCAGAAGACATTACGTCAGTCGGCTACAGAAGCTCGTTTGCTCTAATTGGTTTTACAGAAAACAAAAAGCCTTCCTTTGTGAAACAAGTATGTCATGAGCTGGAAAAATGTTTCTTTTTTAGTGGGTTATAAACAGTGTGCACTTTATGTAATTCATCTGTAGTCGGCTGTCAATCACATTATAACAGTGGATTTACGCAAACTTTTCACTGTAATTTTCCGAACTTCGTTGCAAAGTTCTGAAGTTCGTTGTGAAGTTTACAAGCTGATTTAAAAAACAAAGGCTGTGATTGGCCTCTGAGCTCAAAGAACCAACAAAATGGCTTGCGAATTCGGAAGAAAACGTTTGAACTTTTCAGCGAAGTTCGGAGTACTGCAGTGAAAAGTTTGCTGAATTTGACTGTAATTAACAGACTGAATGAACACTGACATATGGTACGTAAATTCGAAACAGATTTTGAATCGATGTGTTTCTAAAATATTGTGCATAACTTCTAAATCAAAATGTACATAGTACTGTGAGAAGGTTCACTTTCTCACATACTATATAAATTATAGTCTACAAACTCTATAAATTTTATAAATTAATTAGTTATTTTAATGTCTTGCAAGAGCACCCGTGTTATATCAGATAAATAACTCTCGGCTTCACTTGGAGTTTGTAGCTATTTGCTGATGCCGCTCATGTTGTAAATAGCACTTAAAAATGTTGATTGGCCAAGGTACGGAAAAAGTTTGATTCTCAGCATGAAATGTTAGCCATGCACACCATGAATTAGCCGAATTTAATAGTATGGATCTTCCTATGCAGAATCCAGGGACTTTCGACGTTTTCAATTACATGGTTTAAAAATATTAAATTATTATATTATGGCAGCCAATAAAAATCTATTCTATTTCCAATGTATACCATACTGTGGAATTTCAAAAGTTGTGTACAGTGAGCTGTTGCTTTATTCAAAGTTATTTAGTGAGTGAATGAATGTTGGCTGTGAAAGTCAACAAATGTACAGTTATATATCGACACCAGTGGAAAATGAAAAAAACGGGAAAATGCGTGTGGAAAAAACACATGTTTTACGCACTGCGTGTCTAATTTCCACGACAGTGATTAGCAGAATATATATTTACATTTTTAGGGATATAACATAAAGAGCAATACTTAACTTCAGCAGAAGAGCAAGGGGAAATCTTTCGTGTTGATATTCAGTGAAATATTTAAAACATTTTAGGAATGCTATATTATATAAAGCTACTTCGTGCAGATGTACACACTAAATGTTACGTATAATTGTATAATTTCTCAACTCATCGTCTAAAGGTTTTTAAACTTGCATTTTAGGTCCGCAACGTTAAAGAAAGAGGGCCAAGTGTTGTACAGGGAAGAATTAAATAAAATCTTAGTGCAATAACGACCCATGCACATGCAGTCAGTACATATATTTGTAAAATTTATCAAAAACCTGATCGCTGACTTAAAAAAAGTGAACAGGTATATAACTATACCTATTAGAATAGGATAACTCTAACTTTGTTCAATTGTATAGGTTTGTTTGTGATAAATAATTTAATGTATCATAAAAATTAGAATAGCCGAGTTTAATTACCTTAGCGTACCTGTACATGTATATAAACACTCTACGAAATATTATAATATATTATGTTAACTGCATGATTGACGTTATATAACTGCAAAACAGCTTTCTTAACTAAACAACCCTGTCCACCATTAAAGCTAGCAGACACGTTCATTTATCGAACACTAAGCAAAACGTAGCTGTAGGTCGATGATTCATTGGGATTCTGCAAGGTCATATCGAGGAGCGCAAGCATTCGTGAGATAGTACAGCTTCCAACCTGAGTAACCAGCATTGAGAGGACAAGCAGAATACTACGTGATATAATCTGCCTGTGTCGAGCGAATGAACATGTTTTCCTGACTATATTGCCTTAACTCTACTGCAACCCTACAATGCCAAAACAAATGCCTGCATAGGTGGGAACGTGTATTATAATCGGGTTCTAGCATAGCGAAGCCAGCCTGACAATTTGGTCATGCTATGCAAATTTAAATCATTATCATTATTCATTTCTTTAGAAATTGATTCCTTATACGGTCAAAAACACAGAAAAATTTGCATTTGCATGACCAAATGTCGGGCTGGCTTGACTACTGGTTCCAACGTAAATTTTACTGCTTCATGCCGTTGATCTTACAGAGTCCAATTCAACCATCGACTTACAGGCAAGTCGCATATAATTTTCAATTCCGTCATGTCATTTTAGCACCGTAACTAACAAAACGTTACTATTTAATATGAGTCGTTAAAACATAATTAAACAAGGACTTGAGTTGTTCTATCACGTTTCTTGAACGTTTTTTGTGCGTTCCTTTTGCTGTCGTGCAGTGGCTCGTTAATGTGAATGTGCTTCATGTAGCCACTACGTCGTGGGTGCTACGTCACCCCCCCCCCCCCTTTCTAATCGGTCATATATTCGTCCAGAGTGGGTTGTCGAACAACGGGACGACCAGACTGGTCATTTGTGGTAAAACTGGCTTATTTCCTTCAGATGCGTTATTAACTAAGAATTTTGGTATCTGAACGAGTAGGCTTTTGACGATCTACTGAGTATTCTTTGATCTTGCCTTTATCTTCCAGGGCAAAATGTTTGTTTGTCCTCCGAGTCACCTTCTAGTGACCATCATAAGGTCGAGTTAATGGTAGGGCGTGAGCACCGCGACGAACGTAGACATGAGTTACGGTGTGCAGGTCATGGAAGGAATGTATGTAGACACCATCGTGGAAGGATCTTCCGCAGTTTGAGAAGGAAAGAAATCGCCTGGCAACAGTAATGTTGTACTGCACACCATTTCGGCCACATGACAAATCCTCCTTGAGTGTACTTCGAATACCGAGTATTACCATGGAGAGTTCTTCAATCCAGTTGGTGTTTCAAGACGAGCTTTCAATGCACCTTTTAAATGCCGGTGGAGTCACGTGTGGTAGCTACGACTGCGTTTTGTACCAAGAAGATTCATGAGTGCCTTCCAAAGATGGGATTCAAATTGTTATCCTTGATCAGAGGTGATAGCAATTGGGACACCAAAACGAGCTAACCAGCCAGATAGCATAGCGGAGGTACAGGACTCACCTGTAGCGTAAGTCATTGGGTTCGCTTCGGGTCAGCGTGTATAGCGGTCGATGCATGTGAATAGGAAGGTATAACCATTAGATGACGGCAATGGGCCGACAATATCGATATCAATATGGGAAAAGCGAGAACTGGGTGCTACAAAGGTCTGAAGTGAGGCTTTAACGTGCCTTTGTATTTTCAACCGTTGACAGTATTGACAAGCACGAGTCCAATGAACAATGTCTCGTTTAATATTAGGCCAGACAAATCGCGAGCATATTAAATGAGGACAAGCCTTTGCACCGTGATGAGACACAGCATGCAAACTGTTGACACAGCAAACTGTTGAAGATGTCGTGGCGCATTTGTCGTGAGATCAGGAGTCTAGGACGACCTTGGGAGGTGTCACATAGGAGGCTGTGGTTTGACTCTGGAATAGGTATTTGTTTAAGTGTCAGTGAGGTATCATTGCCCAGTAGGTTCTGTATTTCATCGTCGTTTCTTTGGGCAGCTGCCAGGAGACTGTTTGAGGGCTTGGATGTCACGCAAAAGTGCATCTGCAACATGATTGGCTGGCCCGTCGAACGTCGGTAGTGAATTAATAAATATATAGGCCAACTGACAGCTTTGTCGTTGCGAGGGACCGTCTGAGTTAGACTGTAGCACAAAGGCTGTTGGTTTGTGGTCGGTGTTAACATGAAATTTTCGTCTTTCAACAAAATACTGAAAGTGGCGGATAGCTAAGTATATTGCTAAAAGGAACGATGGGTACACGGCGTTAAATTTTCAAAATTGCAAATTGCTTTTCAGTCTGCGCTGAAAATACTTATAATAAGTCTTTAGTATGACCGTGGTTATCTACATTAAAAATGATTGCACACGTGATTATTGCAAGTTGCATGCAGTTTCTGATTTGTAATCCTACTTCGTTTTATTACCTGATAAAACACTTATTTAAATTGAGGTTTGTTTTCTAGTGCAAAGAAAAACAACGGTAGCATAGTAAGAATATAATTAGCGGCATGGTAAAATACAATTTAAACAATATGTGATAATCAGATGACTTGCCTCGACTAATTCAAGGGTCTTTCATTAAATTATGTACATATTGTAATAAACTCATTGCCCTTTGAATAATTACGATATTAATCGAATCATCTTTATCACTTAAAAAATAACAAGTGCAAGACAAGCCCTATATGTAGAGATGATTTTTACCCGTGTTTACATGACAAAAATCAGCCTCGTTATTGCTGAATGCAACAACTAATTCGTTTCATTACTGTAAGTCATGAATATATTGTTATAATAATGTCATTTTGAGATGTGAATCGTTTCTTCGACGATGCTTGGCCCTTTACCTCTGTGATTATACACCTGAAATAAAAGTGAATTTAATTTCATTTAATGTGTTCTAAATTATAAACTTTATCGTAAATGACAGGGCTATATAAGGTTTCCCATGAACCTTATAATGTTTAATTTACAGGGCCACTGTTGGCCACAGTACAGCAAATTGACAGCCGGGCAACTCAGTTATTTAATATGTTATAAGAGTTCGGCGTTTCAACTTGTTAGAGAATGTCGGGTCATAAAATTCAAAGCTTCCGACTCGAGAGAAAAGAGAAAAAGCACTCGCGCATAACTGAAAGAAATTTTTTCAAAGATTTTTTAAAATAGAAAGATACTATTAGCTCTTATATTCTTTTCGAAAAGAATGTTTAAAAATATTCCCATTTTTCCTTAAAGTCATGAATAATGAGTTGGGCAATCATGCTATGAGGTTGACGATATATACGCATGCTGCCAACGGCTAACTTTGGACACGTACTTTCTTTGCGATAAAATGAAGTTATTAACCACTAATTGCTTGACCATTCCGATGTATTTAGCCAACCAAAACGCCTCAATGAAAACCTCAACCACAGAGACTTTGTTGACATGTTAATATTTAAAGATTTTTCTACTCAGATGGCTTGACATTTGTTAAAGACGTTTGCGACATTGTCCGGCTATACACATGCTGTCAATAAGGGGTGGACCGAAATTTGGGGACCTGAAATTCGAATAGCGATAAAACAATTATTTATCTCAAAATTGCTAACATCAGGAAACTTATTCATGTTAAGGACGTTCCGAATTCTGGTATTGCAACATTTGCCATAATTGAATCTATACGTATCATTTTAGGGAAAAAATAACTTTAAAGAAATATATACTGTACTTGTACACTTCTACTAAGACCCGGACTTTTACATTATTTTTAAGAACCTAATACAAGGTACTCCCCCTTTTATGTTCCTAATGTTTTTTAAAGACACTGTTGGCACATAAAACATGGTTGTTTATTTTCTATCGCATTGCTAGTATGTTTACTGGGGAGGGGGAGTGAGTTCAAATATACCTCTCAAGTCGATGTCTGGAAGTCCGCATAGTTGCATCAACTCTAATCTTCGTTTAACCAGGGGTAAATATGATGTTATTAAGAATAAGAACTAAGCATACTTGTTTCACAAAATGAGGTTTATCTTCCTCTGTAAACCCAATTAAAGCGAAAGAATCTCTAAGATTGAGCAACGTAATGTTTTCTGCTGCCACTTTAGAAATTGCTTCGTATCCTTCTTGCGTCATACGTCGCTCAGCTGAGTCTCTAATAGCAACCAGGACGATTTTGCTGATGAAAAAAATGTGTACTGATGATAAAAATATGTAATACCGTGGCATTCATACTAAGATGATAAAAATATGTAATGCAACATTGCAGCATATATATACACTTGCACACTACACATGGGCAGTAGATATTCTCGTAGAAATTCAAACTTATATTTCTTTGCCGTCCTATATGCATTTTGTATCCTGAAATCATGAAATAGCGTACCAAAATACGTACGTCATACTTAGTGGTAGTAACGAATTATGTATACGAAAATAGGTGCAGCCAAACATATGCAAAAAATATTTTAAAAAAAATATTAAATATTAATGGCAACTTCAAAAATTTATTTCTTCCCATATTTGCAAACTTCAGAACAACAACAATAGTTTAAGTAGCTAACTTGCATGTATGGACTTAAAGCTTTGTTAATATCATGATCAGTAACATGTAAACGTAAGCCGTGAATGCGGATGCTCATAGGTCGCCCCTTTAATGTTTGAAGAATTGAAGTAATGAGTATAAGTCAGTCCTCACAACTTATGCTGTCTTCAGGCGACCTTATGTATGTTTGATTTCGCCCGGTAGTATGTATACATTAATGCCTTGTGTTAGAAGAGAATGGAGTTTGCTGACACAATCGTATCATATCAATAGTTTGAGTTACGCTCATATAATAACAAAGTGTTTGCCAATCTCCTGTATTCGCTTTATGTCCGCTTTACCTCGGTTAAGGCCCATTAAAATACTGTCAACAGCACAGGCAATAAAACTGCAGATTTTTACACGAGAAAAAACATGCATAGACGAATATACGCCACGCTGATCACTTTTTGAATGGATGTGGTTATATGACTACGGTAGATTTTTAACCGAATATTGTCGACAAATTTGAAGTATAAACGAAAAATGTAGAAGGACTTCAAAAATGAGATGTTCGATATTGTAGGCAGTTCTAGCAATGGGGTGACTTGTGACAATTGCACAAATCCCAAACTAGAGATTGGCTCCTACGTTTCTGAGATTAATAATTTAAATCTGGTAATAAATCTGGGGCAATCTACCATCCTGCCAATTCGAGATAATTTCTTCTTTCAGATCTCTTTTGGTTGAAAGTAATGGGACAACAACAGTGTTTCAGACAACAACATGTTGTGCTACAGCTTGCAAGAAAACCTCTTCCATCCTTTGTCTGGGATACTATTAAATTACTAGCAATTGCCAGAAGAACTAATAAGTGGAGTCCATGGTATGAAGCATTTGTTGTATAATAACATGATTGCCTCGGTTTCTTTTGTTTCAACAGGGACGTTTACTGACGTAGTTCCCGCCACCACAGGGATGAGGGATATTTAGTTCTAAACGTCCCTCATCAATATATTCATGAGGGACGTTTAGACTAAATATCCCTCATCCAATATTCATTAATAACAAAACTAAAACAACAAATTCAATTACACACAAATTTCAATGGCTTTATTGTTACTGATATAAACGCATAGCTTTGAACGCCACTGGTGCTTGTAAATATTCTAATCACTGAACCAATTCAATAAGGAGATTTCGCCAAACAAAAGCGTCAAATGCATTGGTTATTCCCTCGGCGATCATGTTATTACAAACTAAACGCATGCTTTGAGGTATATTAGTGATTAAATGTCCCTTAAACCTCGGGAGGTTTGGTAAAAGTTACATTTACTAAACCTCCCTCGAACTACGGGACATTTAATCACTAATATCCCTCAAAGCATGCGTTTACTTATAATAATTCGAGATTTAATCGGGTAATATAAATCAACCACATTTTAATTCGAATTTAGGCTGTACGTACTGTTATTGGGAGACATTATAACCATTGCCTATTCAGGTTCTTCCTGTCTCTACTCGGCTGGTTAATTAACACAACCCATATTTACCCGCAAAACAACAGCAAATCGTCCTGTGCTACCCATTTATTTGTCCCGTCATTTACACTTTCCAACGTGATGTCTTTAACACCTCAGATTCACGAATTATGAAAATTCACGAATTACGTGAACTGATGGAGCACACGTAATCCTGACTTAGTACGTATGACGGAGACGTGGCTTCATAATCAAATTTGAGATAATGTTGTTGACATTTTTAGTTATAACTTGGTAAGACGGGACAGACTCATAAGTCTCCATGGTGCAGTATGTTTATATGCATACGAAACTCAATTAAATTCCAACTGCTGAGCGAAGTCGTAAATAACGATTTGAAGCTGTTTGGATACGAGCTCATCCCACCAGGTTACCAAGATCAATAAGCAGCATTATTATTGGCGTTATTTATCATCCTCCTGGTGCCGCTGATGCGTTAATTTTGGATTATTTGTTTGATTGAGTTCCATCGCTTGAAGCTCGATTTCGTCATTCTATTAGTCGATTTTAACAAACTAGATTTGACAAAGCATAAAAACCATGACAAACTAAAACAAACTTTCCAACACGTGGTCATAATACTTTAGATCTTATCCTTACAAATAAGGAGAACTATTATGACAGTCCAATGAGGCGCCCTCCGTTTGTATTCCCGCCGATCAGCTGAAATTAAGTCTCAACTGAAACGGACAATTAAAACTCGGGATCTACATAATACAAGGCGTAGCGGGATGCGAACTTACTTGGAAACCGTTGGAGCGGTCTCCAATTGTAATGGGTGCGTTGAAAAGGCAACATGCCCGAGAAGATTGATTGTAAACTTTGGTATGGATACACATCTCTCTTCGAATTGGAAAACCATAGCTTTAAATGAAAACGTTTAGATTAACCTACGTTTAAAACGAATTACTCGGGATAGCCAAAAAGCTTTCGCTCGAGGGAACATAATCAATTTCGATCCTTTAGGAGTCATACTTCTCGCGAAAGAAGGACATGCGGAGCACTGTAATTTTTCGTCGTGAAAGAAAGCGGGTATTGTTCCCATCCCTAAACACAAATCTGTTGTGGATGTTAAAATAAAGACTTAAGACCTCTAAATGCTATAATTAAGACTATACTCTCGAAGGTCGCCAAAGGTTATGTAGTAGAACAATTCGTAAAACCCGCTAGCATTTCTGAAGAAAGTGGATCCCCAACAATTTGGGATATATGTATAGCATCCATTTTTTGGTATGCATAACCACAGATGCAACCACGAAATTAGCGGGAATTTCCGCTGACCTAATTTGAGAATGTAGACGTTGATCTATAAAATATAAACTGAATGCAAACATTTTTAGACCACAGTCACCACCTATGCTTTACTAAATAATAATCCCAAAAATTCGTGTGCCAGAAAACCCAAGATAAAGCACCACGACATAACAAAGATCATTATTGAGTCAATGACATTGTATTTATTATTTGAATAGCGCGTACCAGCGACAAGTTTAGAATTTAAACAGCCGAACTAAACGGCTTGAAATATTAATTGTCATTGTTATATATACGAAAAACCGGTATACTAAAAATTCCTGGAAATCGATACAGTAGAAGTATTACATGCATATTAATTTACCCGTAAATCTTCTTAAATAATAAGTCATGGAAGAAAACAGATGGTAAGAACAAATTCACCCCATGAGACTTGACACTTTGAGAGATAATTTTTTATCATAGTTATATATACAGGATTTCCGTATGTTTTGTATTTCAGAGTACACTACAGTGAAGGTATCAATACAAATTAAACTACACCTGCATTATAAGACCAAGTATAGATATTAAAATTGATCATTTTTTCATCATGGTTATATATACAGGACTTCTGTATGTTTTGTACCGCCAATTACCGTGAAGGTATCAATACGAAACTACATCAGCACTACAACACAAAGTGCACATCTTGAAATTGATCATTTTTTATCATGGTTATACAGTATATATACCGGATTTCTGTATATTTTGTATTAACATGTACAGTGAAGGTATCAATACGAAACTACACCTGGACTATAAGAGCAAGTGTAGCCTACATCTTGAAATTGATCATTTTTTTATCATGGTTATATATACCGGATTTCCGTATGTTTTGTATTTCCACGGTACAGTGAAGGTATCAATACGAAACTACACCTGGACTATAAGAGCAAGTGTACATCTTGAAATTGATCTTGATAAAAATGATCTTTTTCAAGATCTATACTTGGTCCTATAGTGCAGGTGTAGTGGCGGATCTAGCCTAAGTCAAAATAAATTGCCACAGATCATTCTAGGATATATCTACATTCTAAAATAACTTCAAAGCAACTTCATTGGTTAGATTTTATTCTTTTGAAATTCATAACCTATGACATTGTTATAAAGTTATTTTGAATTTAAAATTGAGCTGCTATAATTTATTTTGACTTACCATGGATCCGCCACTGTGTAGGTTTAGTTTGGTATTGACACCTTCACTCTACTTGGAAATAATAATCTTACTGAAATCCTGTATATATATATGACCATGATAAAAAATCATCTTTTTCAAGATCTATACTTCGTTCTATAGTGCAGGTGTAGTTTTGTATCGATGTCTTAATTGTACTTAGAAATACAAAACATACACAAATCCTGTCTATATATACCATGATAAAAAAATTTTTTTTCAAGATCTATACTTGGTTATAGTGGTGTATAGGAGGTGTAGTTTTATATTTGACACCTACACTGTACTTGTAAAAATAAATAAAATTAAATTCCAATTAGTTTTGGCCTGGTTTGGCATGCATAATATTGTACAGTAGCTGGTACAATTTAACACAATTTAGGTAAATGGCTTTCAAGAAGTTGCTGAAACTTTTTTGCCTAAATTGTGAAGATAATAATGCAGATACAATTAACTATTTGTTTACAAAGAAGGAATGGACCACTCCAGATTGAATCTAACAAGTATTTATGCAATAAAGTTAACAGTCAATGCATTAGATACAGCCCTTTATTCTAATAACTTGCAAAAGTTATTATCTTGCATCTTTATTCTTTGAAACTTTTCTCCATTACATGTGACGCTCTCTTGAAGAATCACCACTTTCTCTGTTGGGTAGTTACTAACTTCTTGTAAATATGCCAAGATTACACTCCAAGTAGGAAAATAAAAGCCGCATACAACCTGTCCTGTACAAACAGATACAGTGCTTAATAATTGGCATAAGTTGGCAATTTAAAGCTGGGATTATAGCCCATGTGTTATGTATTTTAATTGTAGTTAGAGCTTAATTGGGGCCTGTATATACTCCAGGGAAATTTGGCATTGAACAATTTAGTATATTCTACTATTATGCTGTTTTTATTGGTACATATAAGGTACATAAACTTGATCACGCTTTTTTATTTTGAGTTGTTGACCAAGGTACGTCTATACTCAATAGTTGCAAACTTGCAAAGAAATATACTATAGCAACTACACTTTATAGTATGTATAATATATTATATTTATATAATTAAGTTCCATTTTATAATTAAACTTACCAACGTTTTCCAATATTTTCCATTAGTTGTTGAAATATAGTGATTAAAGTTTCCAAAACAAGCTTTACGCTTTATACTAGTTAGATGGTTGCATCGGTGGTTATATATACCATTTTCCGGAAGTAAAACATACCACAATTTGGCACTACGCCATGATCTAATACGACACTTGCTCTTATCAGAATGGTGTGCTACCACCCAAACAGTCCTTTTCGATTTCAAAAAGCTTTTGATCTGATCATTGATTACTCGTTGAGAAAATTGGCCACCTACGCTATCCCAAATGGAATTGTTGATTGGTTAATCGACCTTTTAACAGGACGTAAACAGATGGTGATGCTCCATCAAGATTGATTATTCAGAGTGGGGGCGGGGGGGGGGCAGTAAATTCAGCGTCCCACAATTAATAAGGTACTAAATAGGGTCCGTGGTTATTTTGTAACAATGATTAACGATCCTTAAGACCCGGAATCTCGTATGTGGAAGTATGTAGAAGACTCTAAAATAATTGGAACAGTTATGAGGACGCAATGAAATTCAAATACAGAACACTATTTAAAACCTGGTTAACAAGGCAACTGATGATAAATTTCAAATAAATGAATTTAAATGTAAGGAATTACGCATATACGTTTCTTCAAAACCGATTGATCATTCGAGCCTATTACAATAAACGGAGAATATAATTATCTCAAGTGATCTAAAATGCAACACACATGTTAACGAGATCAGTAGCGTAGCTAGCAAAAAAATATTGGTCATGCTTTAGAGATGGAGGCCCAAGGTCACAAGGCGCCGAGGAAGTAAATTTTTAAAATTTAAGTTCTCTAGGTTGTCGGAAATGGCTTTTTTCTGCACAAAAAGTAAAAAAAAAGCAATAGAAATCACATAGCCAATCTGTAATAATATTTTATTATAATTACAACATCTATACCATTACAAACAAACTAGTAAGTACATTACAAATGTTATTTTTTTAGAACTTTTTCGCAGGCTCAGACTGGATGCAAACTGCCATCAATTATGAACGTTGTGCTGAAATATTATGCCAGTCTTCAATGCTAACGAAAAATACCCGAAAACCCAAATAAGTAGAATATAGACTAGTGTGTAAATGCCAGGCAAACGTTTTGTGCTGGCAAACACTGGTCACAATTTCTCCACAAGTCTCACCAATTAATAATAATTCAAGTGGCTATCTTTCTACATAGTTATACTTATATCAGGCATATGAGTTGCCTAAAATGTTGCCTTGTAAATGACTGTAATGTAGCAAATAAGAGACACAAATTACAGTATAAAGAAAATATAAACTTAAATTATACCAGAAATACTTAACATGCAATGACCCCTCCCAACTGGATTCATTGTAAATTTGGATGTGTCAAGTTATCCAGTTGTATATTTTATTGATAATTATCTACAGCTCCACCAAAGAAGCATGTTGTGGGTATAATACTTTCACAAATGAATATGAGGTGTGTATGGTCCCTCTCCTCTATGTAGTGGTATCACAGGAGTCACTCCACATCCACAAACACGTATTTCTTTAATTTATGCAAAACATGCCTTTATCTTTTCAGTCAATTGTTTAGATATTTAATATGCAGCTGCGGACTACCAGGATAACCTCTTAAAGGCCTTGCACAATTCTAGATCCCTAGTGAAAAGCTGCAGGGTCTGATCAGCATTAGTGACCAAGTAGGCTAGCTTGGCTCTCTACTGTTACATGTAAGCATGCAAGGTGTGATAAGATTTTCAGTCCAGCATTCTGGGCTGGTCCACTAAATGAGTTTGAATATACACAAGTTTAATTTTGTCTCACTCATTCATTAGCAAGAATCTGGCAATTAAGTCATTTTAGAAGTTAGCCTACTTCCCATATAGGACAAATGAATTAAATTTCCAAAATATACAAAAAAAATATGAACATTGCCGTCGTTCTATTTTTTTTTGCCTGTGAGCGAGGCTAATATGACTGAGGTCCTCACATGACCCAAGTACTCACAGTTGCACACATACTATATCAAGTCTAATACTGTAATATCTAATACTCCAATTTTGTTCATTTGAACACAATGAGATAGAATAAATATGGACTGTGATAAAATTTCCAGTCCAGCTTGCCGACTGGCTGGTCAGTCCAGCAAGTGTGTTCGTACAAGAAAGAGCTAATGAAGGCAATATCTTAATTGCCTCATTCATAAGCAAAGCCTTGCAGAGCATATTGGCATTTAGCTTCTCTAGGGATGTATGAATAAAATTTTCAAATTTTGTTGGGGGGTAATGCTCGTGATCAAAGCAAATTGTTAAAATCTATAAAATATTCTGTCTGTTATGGTATTGATATTATGATATTTATCTTGTTTCAGACAGAAAATTACACATAAATTTTAAATATAGCTCACTAAAACACCAGAGATTATGGAAGAAAATCTTGTACACACAGGAAAGTTGCTGATTTCATTCACAAATTTTGATTGAGATTTTGAAAAATTGATGAATATTGTTTATTCTTGCACTTATGACATCTGCTTTGGTGAACGCTGTCACTCTTTTTGAATTCATTTTAATGCAAATTAATACAATGGGAAACACAGTACTAGACTAATTGATGAACGGAGCTATCAAGCGTGAACGATCTCGACAGTATCATGATACAGTATCAAAGGTCAAGTAATGCCTTTGAGCATACTAGATGTTGCAAAGCGGCGTGTTTGAGCCTGCGCAGTTGTTATTATCAAATTAAATTGCCAGTATCTCCTGTAGAAAATATATTACTTGGTCTTGCTGATTCCAGGGGGCATGGCCAGATCACGAAAACGTGGAACGACACCAAATTCACATGAATTCGCCATGTTTGTTGCTAGGTAACCCATTCAAATAAGCACCCTTTTGCCAAAAATGACTTATTTAGCGAAAATATCGCTAAAAATACTTGGGAAAGTTTCGGAAAACTAAAAGATTTCAAAATGAATTTTAAGAGGGATGTTCTTTTTTGCTTTGGAAAAATTTTTGGTCATGGTTACTTACTTACATACTTTATTGTGATATGAGCGTAACTCAAACTATTTTTGGTCATGCATGAACGCTAGCTATGTAACTGAACGAGATTGTAAAGAAGTCGTCGACTATATTTTTAACTTTGCCGTTAAAGCGTTTGAGTTTGCGGCCCCATTTAATCTTATTTTTTGTAACATTATACCGTGATTCATTGAAAATGCATGTCCTGTCTGCCACGATAGTTTACATAGCCACAAAATGAGGGACAGTCAGTAAAGGACATCGGGGACGCACGAAACATTGATATTACAAGCACTCGCAAAACTGAACAAATATATGAATTATTTGAACTAAATCACGATACAAATAAGCTTTTTGGCAAGCTTAAAAGAAATAGATTTTTGAAATTCAGCTGGAAAACATATTAGAAGTGTTTATAACATAAGTTTATAAGCCAATCTCTAAACTCGCCCGGTATCATTAGAAAACTCACTAGGATACAATATTCGTATAATACATGAAGTATGCCATTTAGAATTACAAAATGGCGATCTCAAAGAAATATTTCGTTACAAATACACGATTTTTTGGTAGATTTTCGCTGATTTTAACTTTAAAACGGGCCTATTTTGTTGGCCTTTTGGAGCAAACTTGTCATGCTCTAGTAATCACCAGGTATTATCCATTGAAAAGAAGATATTTAAAGAATTAAAATGCTATGCTTGCACCCCAACCAAAGTTTGTTTTCATCGAGAAACGTTCATCTGAAAATGAGGTAATCAATATGGATTTTTATTAGTATTTTTCATAGCATAAACTTTTGTTTGTGGGATCATGTAGCACGCATCATTATGAACCAAAATATAAAAGAATATGCTCGGTAGTATATATGTATCTAACCAATATAGGTGCTCGCAACAAAGAATGTGGGAAGTGCCGGCGTATAATACTAATCAGGGTTGGATATAAGAACATTTTTTCAAAAATGTAATTTTCTTATTTCTTATATTAATATAAGAACATTTTTTGTAATATAAGAACATTTTCAAAAACCTTGCCATCCAAAATCAAAAACCTACAAGCTGGTTGCATTACTCCATTAGGTACAATGGGCTTTCAAAGTTATAAAAATAGTTATTACTGCAGTATTTACACAACTATTATTTGTATATCTTATTTTAAAGATGATTCTCAAATAGTGGAGATTTACAACCTTGAAGTAAAATAATTAATGAGAATAATATAAGAAAATATAAGAACATTTTTGCCTCCACAAAAATTTTTCTTATATAATATAAGAACATATAAGAACAACTAATATAAGAACATTTGCCAACCCTGATACAAATACTTTAAAAAATTCTAATTTTGCCATGCAAATTGCTAATAAATATTAAATTAGAGTGTATTAATTAAATTAGAGCATAATTAATTAATGCGGTTAGAAGTCCGCAATACTGTCCTGTATTTCTGGCCATGACCTCGATACCTCTCTGATGAGCATGAACGAATTCAGAAAAGAAACAGTTTATCCTTCTTTGAATCTTTGTCATATCAAGAGGACCTATTTCCCGGTCTTAATAAGAATTCTTTGAATCTTCGAAAAAAAACACGTAAATTTCAAGTCCCTAGGATAAAGACAGACAGACTTCGTAGTACATAAACTCTCATAGTAAATAGGCCATCACATCCGGGACTTGAGTGGCGCATTTTCCGTATGTGACACATTTGAAGTGTTTTACAAAATAACGGTTTGTGCTGTTTAAGTTTTGTGGTTTAAATACTTTTTCTGTTGTAACTGAGATTGTTTTCAAATTTGAAAGCTATATATATGCTACTTTGAAAGCCATTGTTGTGTTCTGTAGAATATTTTATTTATGGAAAGTTTATGGATCCGGATGCTCTCTTTTGTTTTATATTAAACAGAGTATTTCACAGTGACCCGGGGATATAGATTTTATGTTCACGTGGTAAGAACGATATCACACTCATCCGCTGCGTTCATTCGTGAGATATCGTTATAAGTTGTTGCCTCTCGAACATAAAAACAGGGAAAAACTAATCGTTTAACATGCACCAGTTGAAGTAAAACTGAGTTTTTGTGTAAACCACTCACTCATTTACTTTTTTAGGAAACTTCATTTTCCTTTTAGACTCCCATTAAGGACGAAGAGGCAAAAAATTTTCCTCTCACCCCCTTCCTGGGTTAACAACATACAAATCGTGAAGTAATTGATCATTAGGTAAAAGACTTCAATTTTCTCTCACTTTAGTGTGGATGTAATTGTAGTTATAAACTGAACCATTCTTTGAGTTTCATCTTAACTTCCATACGTGTCATACACGGTGCTACTTTCGACATATCCTAGAAATAAGTAGAGATTTCTTAATGGCAAACATTGACGTGTGGTATTTACGCTCATGCTTTACAGAGCAAATCATGAGACGGCTTTTCACACGAAAAAAACCATCGCCTCTGTAATGTTCTCATGTTTTATACATAAGATATTTAGAATATAAGCATCTTTCGGTGCCAAATGTGTCTCGGTTTTTTGTTATGATATGTTCATCTGCAGCTCTATATATGGTATCTATGTCCATATTTGGTCATATACTCGTATAAAACTAGACGTATATAAAGTACTAACGTCAGTAATCACTATAATCTCTAATACCAATCTTCTTTTACGGTACCCATTTTAAATTTGCCAATTTTGGTAATTGCCGCGTAAGTTTATGGTTGTATCTGGAAACAGTTTATATTGTTTCAGCTCACTGTTGTAGTTTTTTTGCACTTATAGTCTACCATGTGTGGGTGTGAGTTGTTTTTTATATGAAAATGTTTTATGTTTGTGAGGGAAGCCCGATGAGCATTAGCTTGATAGCTCTCAGGTAAGCGTAATTATAAGCATTTACGTTTAAATAAGAAAATATTCTGACAGCTGATAAACTACGATTCTCAAGGCCGCCCAGACAATCAAAGGGCTTTGGGATAAGAATTTTCATTTGGGGCTACTCCCCCCCAAAAAGATAAGAACCCTTGTGGTTATTATAACAAATCAGGCTCATAATATATGATTTTGTATGCTTAGGTAATTCTATACAGTACTGCAACCCTCGGGAGGATTGTGAATATAACTGGTGTGATTCACAACTAAGGTCGTCGGGACGAATTATCCGTCTCTGGTATAAACAAAGCTATGCTATTGTATATTCCCAAAAGCTACGGGTGCACCTCGAATAAATATCTAGGATACCAGAATCTACATAACCCCTGGCCAGGCCTGATAGCTCAGCAAAACGACCCATAAATTTTTAATGTGAGTTGAATCATATTAATATCCACCTGATGATTGTTTGTTTTAAATTATTTAAGGTTTGCATTTGGCATTTCTAGTTAAGGAAGTACCTACCGGTTTTCCTGTCAACAACAACGATATTAAAGCCACGAGTGTTTTTAGCAAAGTCCACTCCGTTTAGTTTAATCGCGGCGTAACGCCCGCCAGGATCGTCACTACCGCGACTTTCTACGTAAATATGCATGATAGCTAAAAAAGCGTTATCAATGTTATTAATTTTGTAAAAGTTTGATTCAACGAAGATGAGTGTTCCCGTGAAAGTGCCAACAATGTCCATGCAAACGTTTTGACGAAAACATAAACTAATTACTGACCTTCTTTGATGTTTGCGTCGTCTCCGTTTTTTTTGGGCGGCTAGAATGAGAGTTTAATATAAATTGAAATAAGGACTGAATGAATAGATTTTTGCTTTTTCTAAATCATCCTTAGTAAAGCCTTGTTTCCAGTAGCAATTTTTGTGAGAAACATTTTTTGGCAATTTCTATTTGCACGTGTATACACGAGGAAATTTGGAGAATTTTTTATACGTTTATTATTTATGTTGTATTATTTATTATTCATGGTGCAGATATTAATAAATTTGAGTAAAAGCTAATTTGTTTTCTCTATGAAAACAAAGATAAAAGTATTGGCAAGCGTTTGAAAAGTTGGGCTATATCCATGGGATTAGAATGGCAGCCATATGAACGATTGAAAGCTTTTAAAATTTATTGTCCAGTTTATGTTTTGCTTAGTCACGCAAAGAAAACCTCAGGTGTACTTAAGAGTGGCTCTCCCAAAGGATGGCCTAAACCCATGCAAGATAGAAAATTAAGAAATTTTTAAACTTTGCCAAATTATAGGTTTTTCTTAGCTAGTCCCAAAAATATGATTTTCTTTTTGTTCAGATTTTTGTTCTTTATTTGAGAATTTTTCTTGTAATTCATGCCCTACACACCTGGAAAAACGGCTTCAAATTCAGGGTGATTTACACAACTCGGATGGAAATACGAAATCAAAACGCACAAAACTAATGTGGTAGCAAAAAACCCCCGTGTTTTGCCTACCATTTACCGTTTACAGATTTCATGACTGAAACATAATAGATATGTCGTGTTTGGAATCAAAGATAAATCTTGGCACGTGCCTTTTCCGTGGAAATTAGCCCTCTCAAAATTAGTCATCACCTCTTTTGTACGTGATTCGGTAAAATAAAATTTTTAAAACTGCAGTGACTAGACAACTGTTTACGTTTTTTGGCCGTAAAACGGATTTAATTGACAGCATAACCTGATAGTTTAAATTATGTTTAGGTAGGAAAATTTGTTTACATGAAGTGTTAGAAACCTAATGTTTATAGTATAGAATCAACCTGTTTAGAAAATTATGTTCAAGAAAATCTTTCAGTGCCAATCCTTTTATATGGCTACAATGAGATATAAACTTAAGTGCGACAAATATCACTATGCAGCTAAGCTGATACGACAATGAGGAAAAACGTACTTGTTTGCCTTAGCCGACATATAATTTGCCGTTGTGGGCTTTTTCATGTTTAGTTTGAATCAGTATTTCCACCCTAATATCATTTTTTTTAGTTTACTCGATTCTGATTGGTTAAAAAGTGTGCCGATTAATCCTTAATCGGCACATTGTGCCGATTAAAAATTAATCGGCACGGAAACGGGCTATACGTCATGTAGTAAAATGTTTTTGTGATAAAATTTGTCAACATTTTTGTATTTTTATTTTGAAATATTAAAAAAATCAGCAGTTTTTTGTACAAAAATGTTCACAAGGTGGTTAAAAAACTTCCGATGGGTGAATACTCGTGTTAGAAAATGTTTCTTTGAAGAGAAAATGGCAAACCTGAAAGTATTTGTTGCGAAAGTTTGCGAAACATATCGTCGACAGCACTTCATTCACAAAAACAGTTAAGTTCAGCATTGAAATATGTAGTAAAATGATATTAATAGGAAATTACACTTGTTCTCGGAGTATTAATGAAAAATCTCACTTGTGTTTGGCGAAATATTTATAATACCGCTCGTGCTACGCACTCGCGGTATTATAAACATTTCGCCAAACACTCGTGCGATTTTTCATTAATACTTCTCGAACCGTGTAATTTCCTATACAAATAGTCGGACCATTAGATATGCATCCATCTCTCATTTTTTTCAACTGTGCTGATTGATGTCTTTGATGAGGTTTCATTAGGCCTTTGCATCTTCGACTTCACGTAGTATCACTGACACATATTTGACACTCGCTATTGCGATGCAAATCTTATTCGATTTTTAAGGCGTTTCGACCTTGAAAAGCTTGTATTCATATCGTATATGTTTATCGTAAAACAAGATCTATGGCTGAATATTAGCAAGCTCCGCTTATTTGAAATAACGGGACTTTGGTATTAAAAACAGCCGTTTTGAGAAATTCAGATAGCCAAGATAATTAAAGCGTAATTTCAATTTTAAAAACTTCCAATCGCGATCAATTAATGTGCCATAAACTGTGACTTACTCGCTCAAATTTCATAGGCAACATATCCAAAGAAAGCTAAATGAATACACTAGTTTCATTGCTTAATATTCTTTTAAAGATTTAAACTTGAATGCAGAAATTCGCTTTTTTGGGACAGTGGCGAATCCAGGGTAAGTCAAAATAAATTATAGCAGCTCAATTTTAAATTCAAAATAACTTTATAACAATGTAATAGGTTATGAATTTCAAAAGAATAAAATCTAACCAATGAAGTTGCTTTGAAGGTATTTTAAAATGTAAATATATCCTAGAATGAGCTGTGGTAATTTATTTTGACTTACGCTAGATCCGCCACTGTTTTGGGACACCCTGTATATTAGTGCAAAATGACTCAAACACTTACCACTACAGTCTGCTTCATCTAAAAGGAATCTTCCGGTGGTATTTTGTACTATTACGAGTATTTCAAATGGCTGCAAAACGAGCCATACTCTTAACCCATCTTGTGAGTTTTTTTTGAAAAATTTTTAATATACTGTTTATGCTGAGAAAACGACCAAATGAAATGTCTTCCTGGCTATGATTTCGGTTGTGTTTTCCTTAATTAATTCTTAGTGTTGAACGAATGATGAAGAATACTCAATAATCCTAAAATTATTATTCCGCAAGTATATTCATGTTTCCATGTACAAAACCTACCAAAGACATTCACAAATTTTTCTTCACTAATAAGGAAATTCACAACCCACTAGAAAGGTGAACTTCGACGTGTACAAAGTTTAGTAGAATCAACTATGTATTAAACCACACCGTCGCTTATGAAGAAGTCCGACATATAATAGCGGATCGGATGACTTTCGCATCTCAGAATAAGTAACCCTGGCCCGAAGCGTCGCTGGCTCGGTGATAGTTATAGAATAATATCTCTGATCATTATAAAAACAAGAGCAAGGTTTCAAAAAATTATGAAAAATTACTACATTCGTTTACATTGATATACAACCTGTCAATCTCCTATATAATATGGAATATCACAAGTTGTATATTGTAAATATACCTTAATATTTTTATATCTTATGGCCTTTAAAATTCTTAATATTTCAGTTACAAAGATTATTAAAAGAAACATTCGAGCTAAATGGAAATATATGTTCATTATATGTCGATCATGCGGTCTAAAAATTAATAAAAGCCATATTGTCTTATAGCAGGTTCATAACCGGCGTTTGTAAATATTCGTATAATTGTATTATTTCACATGGACCTATGTCATGTTTTATGGGCGAACTAGAATTAAAAGTGTTTGGTTAATTTTACTCACCGGTTTATTGTTAACATAGATAAAAAACATCCACTCGTTATTCTCGATATTTACAGCATTTTGCTCCCCGGTGGTGTTACTGAGTTGGCAATTTCCAGATACACTGTTTGTGCAATGTTTGTATTTAAATCCAACACATCCTTCTCTGACCAGACAGTTAAATGCACATTCGCTTTGAGAATTGACATGGTGAATGGATATAACATTAGCGATTGTCAAAGTTGGGACTAGTAAAATAATTGTGCTATAGTTAGAATTTGATCAAACTTCGATTGCCCTCACTTATAATCCAAGTCTCCCCCCTCCCTGTCGACTGGGAAAGCATCGATATGCTTTTTATATCGCCTGTGTGAATTACAGCCTTTATTCAAACGACCGACGACAATTTCATATTGCGGCTGGAAATCTATTGCAAGTTTTTTTTATTTAACAATTGTTGAATTCAGTTTTCGGAGGATATGTCATAATGCACAAAATCTACTTTTTAATATTATAATAATTATTTACCCTGGAAATCAAAGTTACGCAATAAAGTAACATCTATAGTGTTGACCAAAAGTTGGAAATATTTAGGTACTTTAATAAATCGGCAGTTTTTTAAGTTTTCCCTTCTTTAATTTTTGAAAAGAATTAGGCGTGTCGTTAACTGTCTAATTGACAACATTTAAAAGTTCAGATATAAACCAACAATTATATAATGGAGAACTCAGCACACTTTAACGAAACTAACCCCTTTCAAAGGAATTATTTTGTCTAATTATTATTAATATCAGCAGTGGGGATAATAAGTCCTCCTGTCTGAAAGTATTCACAAGAATCTTTCTAAATTATATACAGCTTGAATCTTCCAAAGTTTTCAACCAAAATTTAAATGTGTTTATTTACGATATCTACTGCCGACAGCTGTTGGAAGCGATTTACCTGTTATTAGTTTTTTGAAAAGCTTTTCGTTAAAAGTGAACGAAACTCCAAACAATATTAAAAGGACGTTGAATAATAGCAAAATATTCCAACAAATGTGCATCCTTTGATAGTCTATATAATCCACAAGCAGTAAGTATGGAGTAAGGCGGGATTTCACAATATTCCATTTAATAAATGTCTATCTCAATCATCATATACTTCATATATAATTCATACAACTCATAGATCACAATAATTCTTATTATGAACGGCTTTTCCTGACGAAATTTGTTTATATGGCGCGTGCCGAATTAAATACATTATTTATTCAGCTTCCTATATCTGCTATGTAACTTCTAACAACTTTTGATTGCAGGATATTCAGTTGTACAGTTAATTATTTAGAAATTAAGAACAAGCAGGACTGAAATTTCTGGTAAGGTCTCCTCCGCTACGCTTAGTGATGTAACGGAAATGGAACTATAATATTTTATCGTTGGTTTCGTGTCTGTGAAGGAAATTTCGAACGCCAATTGCAAACACTCGACAAATAATATTTTTGCAGAAGGCAACAGCCGGCTTGAATACCTTATCTGTCTTGATTATTATGTAAGAGCGACTTGACAAGGGCTTAATCATGTCTTAATGAATTTCATGCATGCATGTCCAGCGAAAATAATAAAACAGTTTAATAAATATCTCAGACACCTTAACAACGCAATAAATAGCACGTAGTGTATGTCATTGTTAATTCGATATAAATTAAATTTAAAGTGTGCATAATTAAAATTTTATTACACATTTAAAAAATGTATAATTACAACTATTTGTCATTGTTTACGCGGTTTCTTGTTACTTGCAGCTAAAGATAAATTATTGTCAATATCAAAATATTGCCATTGAAACTTCCTCCGCATAGTGGAAAAATGGTTGAGCGTTTACACTTGCTTACAAAGTTGAAAAAGGGCACCCTTTTTTAGCAATTTGCTCTTGTGGCGACAAATAATTTCAAATGATTTGGTTCACATTTTAATGTCTAAGCTTCGTTAATGTTGCTTAATTGCTGTTCACAAAATCATGCTTCATGGGGAAATTTGGAATACTTGGCCTATATTTTTTTATAGTTTTAGCTAGCATTTTGTGTAATTTGACTTGCATTTGCCCTACATGTATATTTGCGTGCACACATTAAAATTGCTGCAGGTGGCAAACTAGAATAATTTATATCGAAAAGGATTCGATTGGAAGAAAGAAAATTTGCGAGGTAAATTTTGTACTAGTATAGCCTATGTTCTTTGTCACTGCTTTAATAGTTATGTTATTTATTTAACATAGTTTCGCTACTGATAGATCTTTTAGCGCGAAATATTAAAATTCATAATTAAAAGTCTTTTGCGCTTCGTTCCCCATTACCTGAAGAAGTCACTCGTACGTACGAGTTGCCGAACTGCTATGAAATATTGTTCTTCATGCAGTGTAGTTCTACTGTATAACTACTAGCAAAATTTGCATGCGTTTAAAAGAGATTTGCGGGTTTTTTTTGTTAATTTACAAGCATTTTGAAATCCCTGGCTATAGATCAAACTATTAATGTGCTTTTTCAGTTACGTTATGCGCTGTGGGTATATTATATTATGCCAATAAATACCTCATAAGATGTGGTTAGTGAGACGCTATGTTTAAAAATGCTTTGGATTTTTTTAAAATAAAAGCATAAACTTTGTAACAATCGATACTTTTGATTCTTACTTAATTTAATTAAAATTTGTGTTTTTTACATCATGATATATGCAAGGCAAGTTATGTCACAATAGACCGAGGAGGGTCATTTTAAATTTTGACCTTATAAGTATTACATCTCTAACGAAACGATGGTTGTTTCCATTAGCCTGCCTGCTGGCACATCGATGGCAGAGAATAGTGGGCCTGCAAGAAAAACCGTGTATTTTGTACTAATCACTTTCGCTAGAGGCTCTCAATAAGCTTGAAATTGAATCTCCCAATTTTTTTTTTAACAATTGACGAGGAATGGGACGTATTATTGCAGTGGCTCTCAAGAAGCTTGAAATTGAATCTCGTCACTTTTTTTTTATCAAAAACGGAGCAAGAATAGACAGATAGATAGACAGATCGTAGCACGTAGCACATTCCTAATACGACGTTTACCGTTTTCTGATTATGAATATTAATGCCCAGCAAGTAATAGTTTAATTATTAATTCGAACCACCTTGTACTCTGTTGGCCATTGATATCTTAGACGACGCAACAGAAGAAGCAAGCGGAAGGCCCTCATCAGTTGAAGTTTAATCGCTGCAGGTTTTCTGCTAAAATAATTCGCCCCAAATTTGCCGGTTCCGAATTTAGTTGACGATCAGCTTCGAGCTAATGCAGCTATTGTTTTCATTCCGAGTAATAGAGAAAACCGCGCAACATTTTGATGCGTGTTTGTTTAGTTTTTGGGTTGCCGTCATTGTTTTTTTTTAACAATTGACGAATGAATGGGGCGTATTTTTGCCGTGTAATAAAAAGGGAATTTGCAAATTAAAATGCACGGTCGTTCTTGCAGGCCCACTATTCTCTGCCGTCCATGGGCCTACATGCAGGCTAGGTTTAGATGGAAAACCTTCGTCGTCTTCACCTTCAAATGTAACGGTATATTTTAATTTTGCAGACAAAAACCGAGCTGCGAATTCTGTCGCCTCTGAATAAAGTGTCTTTAGATGACCTATTCTTTTGTTCCATATATTTAGAAATCAATTCCTTTATATCTCAGCAGGCGCGTCCGCGTTTTATGATTTATCCTCTTACTGGTTTTGTCAATTGTGTATCTATTGCGTAATCCGACTTTTAATTCAGTTCTCTGGTTGCATTATTGCTGCGAGCAAAGCGAGCAGTATCCTATTGCGAAAATGATCTCGATGTTTTGTGTTACGTACGTATGCACGTAAGCGATGATTTGTGACGTCATTGTGAATATGCGATGGCAGTCGTTCATGATCAACGGTCAACTTTTCTACTAAGTAATCTGACTAAAAATTGTTTTTGTCGTTTGGCTTGAAGTTTTGTTATGATAACTTTTGTTACATATAGACTATACAAAATGTTTATATTTTTAATAAATGTATTTATACATTTCGCAGCACTTCACTTTCTATCAGAATTTGTAGTAGTATTTCGTGTTATTAGGCTTGCGTGCATCTATGCGTGTACAGTTACGTACGTACAGTAGACTAATTATAACTGAAGAAGAAGACTCCATTGAACGAAAAGGACTCGAAATATCTTGTAAATTTTGTAAGGTAATTTTGTAAACCATGCTGCTGCCACAGTAATAATTAAGTTATCCTTTATTAGATATAGCTGTTGAAAGAAATCAGTTTAAAGGATCAGACTTACTGAGCGAGGGGTCTTTTCGCGTAGAACTTAGCTACAGTTTAGTTAAACGTCTTACATTACACCATCACCTTAAATTAATTGCATTAGATGTGAAAAGATGCTGTTCAGCGAACAACTACGAATCCCCTAGATAAACTTTAATATATGCGTTTTCAATGACTTGTATTATACTGTAGATATACTATATAGTGGCGCTTGTAATGGTTCACTTAGCGGTATTTGAGTTCTGCGCGCCTGTTTACTATCATTCGGTCTGGAAAGGATTCTAAAACGTGTGCATTCGTTTCTGTCTCCTAGAAACTCGTGCTATCTGATCGTGGCAAAAGTATTTATAGTTAAATTGAATTACTAAATAACATGCATATCATGCCAAGTGTGTGGCGTAATAAATATAATTTGACGGGTTATGTCATGCAAAATAGGCCGAACGATCACTTTAAGGTGCATGGTCCACTACTATTTGTTGCTATTTAACAATTAGATTACGAGCTTTAAATTTTTAAGCCTGAATCAACTACACTGTTAAAAAAATCACTGTAAATTTACAGTAAAGGCAGCTTGGACGCAAAAAAAGTACTGTAAAATTACAGACAATTGTTAAGTACTTTATATTGTAGTTTGTATTTACATTGTAAATACTGTAAACATTACAGTATTTTACCTGTTAAAATACAAACAAATTGTTTTATTGCAGTACTTTCTTCTGTTACCCGTGATTACAGTACTTTAACTGTAAAATATTACAGTAGTTGTTGCCGTAAAAATACATTTATTTTTAACAGTGTATCATCTCATAGAAATTGAGAGCGAGTAATCTAATTGTTTTAGTAGAATCAAGGATTAAACATGGTATATTCAACAAAAAATTGAGCTTTTAACAATTTTTGAAAAGGAAATCACTAGAAAGATGATCGTTTCGCTACTCGCTATCTAATGATGAATAGATAGCGAGTAGAATAGCCAATCAAATTACAGCATTTGCAATAGTATACTAGTATGGCATCTTTCAAGTAGCTAACATTTCATAAAAACAGTGCAATATGTATCTCTTAATTTTACAGAGGTTTTGACGGACTTCAAGATGAAAGTTTTGTTTTATTTTATGCTTTCAACTATTGAAGTCCTGCTGATGACATTTGGAATGTTGATAGCAAATGAGGAGGATGGAAGGGTTTTCAAAAAGGTGCTAACAGGTGTAGTAACAGTTTGTTTAATTATACTTTTTGCAGAATATTCTCTTAAGTATAAAACTGGTTCGGTACATTGAGTCGTAGATTAAAGGTATATAATGGCTTACTCATGAAATTAAAAGCTTATTTGCATGAGGTTTGCTTGTTTACCACGTTGCTTAATTGCTTCTACGTACATCGACAGACTGACACATTTATTATATTTTTGATAATTTACAGTCCCATCATTGTCATCGGTTGATATTATATCCGCTCACAGTGTTCAATCTGAATTTGAGTGTTTACACAATTGTGTAAATGAGAAAGAATGCGTTGGTTTCAAATACAAACCTCTCACGAAAAGTGAATCAGTTAACTGCAAACTCAGCAAATCTGCAGGCGGGAACGATCGCGTGGTAAACTATGATGATCAAGACTGGCAACTTTTTATCGACGTCAATTACAGTAAGTTTGCAATTAGATACAGACACTGTATGGTGTATACGATGTAATGGTATGCTAATTGGCTGCAAATGGATATTTACTGATCCATGACGTTAGTAGATGATCCCAGATATGACGTCAGCTGTTAAACAAAGAGTTATTCTGTTCGTGCTATATGTGCATAGATTATGGTACTTGAAGTCGTAATGTAGATAAATTGTGTCTGTTGAAATATCAACCAAACAACGCCATCGCATCAAATGAGATGGTGCAAATATTCTGTATTTATATATATATATATATATATATATATATATATATATATATATATATATATATATATATATATATATATATATATATATATATATATATATATATTAATTGAGAATAACGACTCAACAATTTGTATTTGGCATCTTTATTACTAATAGTTTCGTACCACTGATGTGGCACTCATCAGATAAATAAGCCTACTGAATACAGAAAATGTTTACGCGATTTATGTACATGGTCTTTAAACCTAAGGTCACGACAGGTTATATAAATTAAGCGCACATCTTATAAGTGACAGGACGCGGAAGTATTATACTAATATGTTACAGCTGCGATATTACGCGGTATATTCAAATGATTAGTTAAAAGCTTTTAAAAGGAATTTATTTGCATGTCTGCACGATGACACTAACTCATTACGTTTGTTCAGGCTAGCCATTTCGGGTTTAAATATAATAAAGTATTTTTCCCACAAGCACAAATTACATCTCTTGGATACTGGGTTATATGGTCTAGCACGTTTTGATATACGCCATTTGACATTATAATTAATATTGTTGGCTTGTAAGTGCCATATATACTTGCTTAGCTCCGTGGCATTTCTCTTGTCGTACTTCTTAAAAGAGGCCTTATGGTTAGTGTATCTAGTTTTAAAAGAGTTTTCAGTAAGTCCAATGTATGTTTGGGGCCAATTGGGGGGAATCAGCGCTGGTGGATGTGACTGTGGCTTGATATACAACGGATTCAGTTGAGCATTTTTTCGATAAGGGACATTCGTTAGCTTTCTGGCAGTTACATGTGATTGCTGTGGTGTTAGGCTTCACGCTTTTCGACAGGATACCTTTGTTGTGTCCGTCTAAGGTCTGCTTGATGTTTGGCATGCAACAGTAGCTAATTTTGAGAGTGTTCCTGTTAAATATCTTGTGCAATGGGTTGGATGTAGGGAATTCCTCGTCGATGATTTTGAGGAATGACTGACCAATGTTAGTCTTGACATTCTTGCTGAAGGGAGGGTTGTACCAAGTTATTTTTCTTTTGCGAGATTTAGGCTTCGAGGCAGGGGTGCTTAGTGACGGGTGGTCGAATTGCAATTTGTGGTTGTAACCGCTGCTATCTATCGCACGTTGGTATTCTGCTGAGGTGTTATTAAAAGAATTCTTATCAGATGAGATCTGTGAGAGGCGTTTGTTGATTGAAAGTGGTATGTTCCTTAGTATGTTTGGAGGGTGGTTGGGCTTGTTATTCACGTAGAGTGGAACGTTGTTTGGTTTCGAATAAGGCTGGTACTTGCCAGTTGAGAGATTAAGGGTCACGTCAAGAAAGTTTATGATCTTCATATTCGCTTCGATGGTAATTTTAAGCCCGAATTGATTGAAGATGGCGCACAGGTCTTTTTTCACATTTTCGATTACACGGGCAGAAGCATTCATCACGCCGAGGCCGTCATCTCTGTAAAGCCCAAAATTATTACCGTGCTTTGAGGTGATGTTGTGGTGGTGGTGGTGATGTTGTGGTGGAGGTGATGGTGGTGGTGGAGGTGATGGAGGTGGTGGAGGTGATGTGGTGGTGGAGGTGATGTTGTGGTGGTGGTGTTGAGGTGATGTGTTACCCTAACCCTAACATCACCTCAAAGCACGGTAATAATTTTGGGCTTTACAGAGATGACGGCCTCAGCGTGATGAATGCTTCTGCCCGTGTAATCGAAAATGTGAAAAAAGACCTGTGCGCCATCTTCAATCAATTCGGGCTTAAAATTACCATCGAAGCGAATATGAAGATCATAAACTTTCTTGACGTGACCCTTAATCTCTCAACTGGCAAGTACCAGCCTTATTCGAAACCAAACAACGTTCCACTCTACGTGAATAACAAGTCCAACCACCCTCCAAACATACTAAGGAACATACCACTTTCAATCAACAAACGCCTCTCACAGATCTCATCTGATAAGAATTCTTTTAATAACACCTCAGCAGAATACCAACGTGCGATAGATAGCAGCGGTTACAACCACAAATTGCAATTCGACCACCCGTCACTAAGCACCCCTGCCTCGAAGCCTAAATCTCGCAAAAGAAAAATAACTTGGTACAACCCTCCCTTCAGCAAGAATGTCAAGACTAACATTGGTCAGTCATTCCTCAAAATCATCGACGAGGAATTCCCTACATCCAACCCATTGCACAAGATATTTAACAGGAACACTCTCAAAATTAGCTACTGTTGCATGCCAAACATCAAGCAGACCTTAGACGGACACAACAAAGGTATCCTGTCGAAAAGCGTGAAGCCTAACACCACAGCAATCACATGTAACTGCCGGAAAGCTAACGAATGTCCCTTATCGAAAAAATGCTCAACTGAATCCGTTGTATATCAAGCCACAGTCACATCCACCAGCGCTGATTCCCCCCAAACATACATTGGACTTACTGAAAACTCTTTTAAAACTAGATACACTAACCATAAGGCCTCTTTTAAGAAGTACGACAAGAGAAATGCCACGGAGCTAAGCAAGTATATATGGCACTTACAAGCCAACAATATTAATTATAATGTCAAATGGCGTATATTAAAACGTGCTAGACCATATAACCCAGTATCCAAGAGATGTAATTTGTGCTTGTGGGAAAAATACTTTATTATATTTAAACCCGAAATGGCTAGCCTGAACAAACGTAATGAGTTAGTGTCATCGTGCAGACATGCAAATAAATTCCTTTTAAAAGCTGTTAACTAATCATTTGAATATACCGCGTAATATCGCAGCTGTAACATATTAGTATAATACTTCCGCGTCCTGTCACTTATAAGATGTGCGCTTAATTTATATAACCTGTCGTGACCTTAGGTTTAAAGACCATGTACATAAATCGCGTAAACATTTTCTGTATTCAGTAGGCTTATTTATCTGATGAGTGCCACATCAGTGGTATGAAACTATTAGTAATAAAGATGCCAAATACAAATTGTTGAGTCGTTATTCTCAATTAATATAATGCTCTGGTTATCCATTGAGCACTCTGTTAAATGTTTTTGTAACAACTCCAACAAGCTCATTTTGATATATATATATATATATATATACATATATATATATATATATATATATATATATATATATATATATATATATATATATATATATATATATATATATATATATATATATATATATATATATAAATATATGTATATTGTTCAGCAGCCAATTGTTGAATTGTTGAAAAGCAGTTAGCTTAAATAGGGCTCCTGTAAAATACAAATAAAATTTTTTTCCTGTCGTAATCATCATATCTCGATCTGTCCTCAACTTAAATGAGCATGTGAGTTTTAACAGCTGTATGCTTAAATTTGCATACAAAATACAACATCACTAGTGGATGGGATCAAGTAAACCACAGTGAACGTATTACATGGTTTAGAGTTAGCCTCGTTCCCGGCGCTTTGATGTTGTATTTTTATACACACACCTGGGAGATAAGGAGAAAATTTTCGGGAAAGCGCCTGGCAGAAACCGTATTCAAGATGGTGGATGTACAAATATGCTAATATGAGCCTTCACGAAGATATTAACTCGGTGCCTATCATGGGGATTACTGGCTTAGAATAGCCAGTCCTCCAGAGCTTTGGAAATGAGAAAAGGGTGTTCTTAACGATGGCTGTGTTGCAAAGATGACTTTTTCGGGCGCAATGACATCGTCGGATTGAGCTCCGAGAGCTGTCAGTAAAGTCAACTAAATATCGCAAAAAATTAAAACCTCTTCCCCAATATTTTCACTTTTTTTACGAGAACATCGCAAAGAACATCACAAGAACATCAAAGCCGCGGGAACGAGGCTGCCTTAGAGTACTACAGATAAAAATTCATTGGAACTCAATGGCGCTATCTCGTCACGTGCATTACCACGAAATGATCGAAAAATGAACAACGCTTGTACCTAAACTAATTTACATATGAATACATACTAGAAATAATAGCAAATAGAAGTATATAATTGTATAACTGAGGTTGTCTCATGGATCTAGAGGTCGGAAGATTGTGTCTTAGCCACCCGTGGTTTCCGAAAAAATATATGCGTCCTACATGCTTGCTGATAAAAATTAGAACACATTGTCGGAGAGTCGCATACGTAAGAAAATTACCAAACAATTTTTGGCCATTATTTCACTAATTTCTGGTAATGCTAATTAAATTTGCTTCGAACGAAGCAACATAATTATAGTGTTATCCAGTTTGGCCAACTGCATGCTTCCGTTATGCACGAACACACCGAGTTCAACATTCGGCCGTTGGTTGCTAACGCAAAAATACAATAGATTAGAAGATACGTACCTACTATCTTAGCAAAGTATGAGAGATTTGACACTGGTTTGATAAAAACGTTAAAAACTACGTTTATTTTACTACCTTAATATGAGAAACCGCTCTTTCGTGTTCTTTTATTCTGGTCTACCTATTCGGACCTCGTATTCCGAAAATAATCCTTTTAAATGCAATACGTACTATATAGACAATGTTTGTGGAAATTGACTTTTTCTGTACGTACATCTATCCTGATTCTTTTAACTTCCTACCTTTTCAGCTATGTTGTATGTGTTTGTTGAAAGCCGTGGTTATGAGGATCCACAAGGACATAACGCCATTATTAAAGTAAACGACGTAGACTACGCAGTTAGTACACGAGGATTCAACATCGTTGTTGTTGATCGCAAAACAGGTAGGCACGGCTGTCCAAAATGAAAAGAATGGAAAAAATAATAGAAGGCATTTTTTGCAAACTATCTATAACAATTGTTGTAACTATAGATCATAGCACGAGAATTTATTATAGTCAAATGTGATCAAAAGAGACATTACATAATGTAAAGCTTAAAGAGACGTTCTAAATATTTAAGACTATCGGCCAACTTCCTGAAAGTTCACATATGTGTAAGCTAGTAGTGTAAGCCATTCATGGTGGCCAACGTTATGCTTGCTCTTTTTTTGATATTCTCGGTCTGAGCAAGTGCTGAAAAGCTTGTAACTAAAAATGTTATCAAAAAAATTTGTATACTTTTGCAGATTTTGCTTTGCAGTCCATTATAGTTTCACTATTTTTTTCATTTCATTTTTGTTTCGTTTCAAGGTTACGTCGAAAACAGCACTGCCTATGATACCCATGCAAGTTACGATGAAACTCAAAGAATGGCCGAGTTTTTAAATGCAGTTTCATCAAAGATGAAGTAAGCACATAAGTATTAGAAAATGTCAACTTTACATCAAACTTTTTTGGTTTTATTATTTTAATAATTCAAATTCACAGGCTAAATATGATGGAAATAAGAGGACAATTAGTTCTGGCTTATTTCTTAAATTTTAATAGGTTACAATGACAGTTTGATGTAATTTTAACTGCGATAAAATGTCCTATTACGCTAATTTGAGAATTAAGATATGTCAACTTCGCGAGGCTGTGCAGTTTAACGGCCTCGTGTGCCTAACGGCCTATTTTTCCTTTGTTGATGCGATTTTTCCTGCTAGAACAGGTACCTTTGATATCGGAGAAGTAGTTTTTTATTTGATTAAATATTAATGTTAGAAATAAACATATTTTTTGACGATTGATAGAGCCATATAGACAACTAACTTATCCTTTCTAATAAAATCAACAGGTCATTTTATGCAATTTTTTAGCATTCCTTGAAATGCTTCTTTGATTTAAAACTTTAATATCTCTCATTGCATAATGAAATAATAAAATAATAAAATCTATTTCATTGTGTCAGCTTTTTTAGTATTGCTGCTTTGTTTAATCACAGTTATGGGCTTGAAGCGTTGTATAACAGTTAATTAACACGAATCATATTGTAAGTTCATAATTGTATGTTTTTAGCAAAATTGTGCTGGTAGCTATTGAAGACGAAGGTTCAGACACTATGACAAATGAGGGGTATCAAGCACTTTCGCAGGTGGCAGCGGAAGACATTACGTCACTCGGCTACAGAGACTCGTTTGCTCTAATTGGCTTTACAGGAAAAGAAAAACCTACATTTGTGAAACAAGTATGTGATGAACTGGAAAAATATTTCTTTCTTAAGTGGGTTATAGTTAGCATCGGCTTTGTAAACAATTATTGCCTGAGGTTTTTGTGATATGCAGAATTATTAAAGTGGAGGTAAGAGTGATACATTTTAAGCCAAGAAAAAATTAGCATAGTAACGCAAATGGCATGAAAACAGAAAAAGTCAAAAAATGTTTTACTGCTTTGTTTTGTTACCATGCCAACGAATTCCGCATACTAATTTGAATATGAATTTGCTATTCTAATTTTATAACTTTTTATTGTAAATATAAATGTGTATGTAATAAGTTTGATGTTTCTCAGGAACCATCTGAAAAACACTTTTTGTGATGTTGGCTTTCCTGAATAAAAATTATTATCAATCAATCAAACAATCATACTGTAATAATCTGCATCTTATGCTCAACATGCAGGTAACTCAGTTATTTTTCTAGCCGAGAACTGATCCAGTTATCTGTTAGCAGATAACTGAGTTATCTGCTGATTGCGGGACGATCGCATTTATCCGCGAGCAATATAATTGACCAATCACAGCGCATAAAACAACTGCAATGTATAATAATATAATTTATCTGTTAATCGACCGTCAATATGATTTTCATAATTAACAGACTTAATTGGACATATTTTACACATATTCGAAATAACTTGATGTATGAGTCAGTCGATGAACTTCTAATAAAATATTGTGAATAACATCTAAACCAAAATAGTACCGCCAGAAGGTTCATTTTGTCACATACAATATAAATTATACTCTACAAACTTAATAAATTCTTAAAATAAATTACTACTTATTTCAATTTCATGCAAGCGCGTCCGTGTTGTATCAGATATATAACTCTCGGCTTCGTTTCGAGTTTGTATATGCTTATACAACAGCCGCTTATGTTGGTGAAGCACTTAAATATACTGATTATAATATAAGTACGGTAAAATCCGTAATGTGATGAGCGTTAATTTATCATACCATAAAGCACGCTGGTAGCTTATCGAAGAAACTCTACAAGTACATATTTTCCTAAGATATTTTGCATTTGTATAGATATAAAATAAAAAGACTGACTTCGAAGACCAAGTAACGTCATGAATACGACATTATAGTGACAAGTAATAGACAAAATAACTGGTACCTTAAAAGTAACTCGGTTGCCAAATGGTGGAAATATTTTTCTACACTTGAGTGGGTGGACATTGTAGCTTGCAAATCTTGCAGTCGCCGAAATGCCGAAACGTTTTCCGCATGCTTTATCAGACCATAGCCCTAAATGCACGCGTCTCGTTTTCTATTTCTTAATTTCCAAGCAGAATCCACTTATTTGCGACGTTTTCAATTGTATGTTACAGAATCATTTAGTTATTATATGGCAGCCAATCAAAATCCATTCTACTCCCAATACATACAATTACGATACTGTGGAATTTCAAAAGTCGTGTATAGGGATCTGTGACTTTATTCGACGTTATTAATTTAGTGAGTGAATGAGTGTTGCCTATTTAAAGGAACCTGTCCAGGTTATCCAAGAAACGTAAAAAAACCAAGTCAACAAGTTTGTATACAGTTATACATCGACACCATGTGGAAAATGAGAAAAACGAGAAATTGCGTGCGGAGTTTTACACGTTTTTCACACATTTTGTGTCCACTTTCCACTACTGTGATTAGCTGAATTTATATTTACATTTTTAGTGGCATAGCATAGAGAACAATAAATAATTTCAACAGAAGAGCACGGAGAAATATTATTGTTGAGATTAAATAAAATAATTGAAATACATTAGAAATGCGATATATTATAATTATAACGCTACTTTGTGCAGATACACACACTAAATGTTACGTAATCGCTAAATTTTTCACCTTTTAAAACTTGCATTTTAGGTCCACAACGTTAAAGGAAAAGGACCAAGTGTTGTACATGGAATCATTAATTAAAATCGTAGAGTAACAATGATGCACAGCAGGTGATATAATAGTAGTATATATTTACTAAAAGTGAAGAAGTATAAAGCACCATAAGTAGTAAAAAATCATTATACTAATTTCGTTCATTTGTATAGGTTTGTTTGTGATAAATAATTCAAAGTATCGTAAAAAATAGAATAGCCGAGTTTTCCTTAGCATACCTGTACATGTATATATATGTCCATTCTACGAAATATGATATATTGTGTTAACTGCATGGTTGTGGTTATATCAACTGCAAAACGGCTGTTTTGACCAAACATCCCCATCCGCCATTAAAGCTAGCAGAGTAGGTCGATGATTCATCGGGGTTCTGCAAGGTCATATCGAGAAGCACAAGCTTTCGCGAGATAGCACAGCTTCCAACCTGAGTAACCAGCATTGAGAGAACAAGCAGAATACTACGTGATATAATCTGTCTGTGTCGACGAGCGAATGAACATGTTCTCTTGATTATATTGGCTTAACAGAAATTACTAATAACCCAACTGCAGCCATATAATACAAAAATAAATTAGCTGCATGGGTGAGGACGTGTAATACGGTCGGGTTCTAGTGTCACTTTTTCTGCTTGATGCCGTTGACCTTCTAGAATCCAATTCAGCTATCGTCTTACAGGTAGGTGGCATATAACTTTCGAGTTTGTCATGCACATTTCGAAGTCGCGTAAGATATATAAAGCAACTGATTACAAGCGAAAGATTATTTATGTATAACATTTAGTAATGAGTGAATATCATATCTTCTCCATTTTAACCCATCAAACAAAAAATTTTCTACAAGGTCTATAGGTTTGTCGGACTGCTTTGCAAATGTCACAGCTGGTGTCCTAGACGTGCTGTTTCTTTTTACCTTTGACGTTGCAGTTTCTCGTACACCATGCGGTTTGGAAACAGTTGCATCTTTCCCGTGGCGGACACTATACTGTTTACTAACTGTCTGATAGTGTAAAAACTTTCTTTGTGATGACGTTTTTGGTGAGTAGTAAAAAGGTCAGTTGCATTAACTACAGGTATAACGTTTTGACTTTTGCAATATGAAATATGATATATAGCATGCGGGGAGGTCAGGCCTGAGTGACTAAATGTAAATCTACGACACAGGGAAGGTAAAAAACAATATCTAGTAATGGAAATACCCAAATGGGTAATAGCAATCGTATTGGTATCATGTCAAATGGACAATATTTTGTAACAACAGTCCCTATGTTTGTAATGAGGCAGTAACTAAAATATGAAGTATGGTATAGCATGAAAGCCGAGTGACTTATTGTAAAAGTATGGGGTGAGGAGGATAAAAAATAATATTCAAATAGGTAATAGGGACCTTGTTAGTGTTATGCAAATATAAACAGTATTTAGTAACAACAGTCACCTTGTTCCTAATGAGGCAGTCAACATAGCATATGAAATGTGAAATATAAAACCAGCTAGTTGTGGGTGACTTATTGAAAGTGTATGAGATCGGGAAGGTCAAAAATTGAACAAAAATCTTGTAGTATGTAGGTTTAATTGGTAATCAATTATAAATCACGAACGCACACATGTATAGTAAACTCAGGCTTGTGTGCCTTGGTTACACCGTAAAGAATAGCCACATCACATGTTGTGTATGACGAAATGCGACTGGAAAGCCATATACTGGTCAGTTATACAAAAAGGTTGTAGGAGATATGTATATAAACAAAATTAGTAGAAGGAAGGAGGGAAATTTCATGTATGTAGCTAAAACAGATATCCGCGTACGCGGCGTTTCGTCCTTCGTGGTCTCGTCAGCGGGGAATAGGGGCAGGCACGTGTTAAGAAAGATAGAGGAACGAAATACAAGAAAGATAAATGACAAAAAATAATAAACAGTAATGAGAAGAAAGCATACAAAATGTGTTGACGATTTTTGAGAAACCAATATGTTTGGCCAGGATAAATAAGGTTACCAAAGTATCAATAATTTCTCACAGCGATCGAGATGCGTTCATGTGAAAGGACAAGAGCAAATAGGGGAAAGGGGCCTTAAGCGTCTGAATGAATTGCGTGCCTGTGGGTTTCGCGCATGCGTATTTGTGATGTAAAGGAGGAGGCTCGGTAAGGGATAGTGTGGGTGTCATTAATGATAGTTAGGGATAGGTTTGTTGTACGTATTTGAGGGACTTCATGTAATGTAAGTGGAATGGATGTACTGTCGTAAATGTGGTTTCAAAATAAGTTTGTATAAGGTTGTAAATAATATGGACATAAACAAGGGGGAATTTCGTTTTGGACCAATCAGGGCATATGTTTATCTTTTGGCTGTAAGCCAATCAAAATGCCCAGATTTACTCTACTTCCGGTTAAGATATGATTTTCATACGAGAATTCCACTCTATAAATAAAGGCCAGGGGGGCCTGGTTTTTCTATTTTTCTTGGTTATTTTAACGAAATCTTATAAAATATATTTTTTCTCAAAAATTTACCGCTGGGATTTGCATTTCATCGCGTTGTTTTAAAATTATCTGCATTTGAACAACGGATACGCACGGTCGCTCCTTGTCGCTCTAGAACAACAAGAAGTTGTTTTCTAGCACGCAGGAGCACTTTTTAATTTGCTTCTCAAAAGAGAAACGTTTATTTTTCAATTCGAAACGTGTTTCCATAAGAGCTACATTACAACCAACCATGAATTAGGTTTATTGTCCATTATTCTGCCATTTGCAAAAACTGATAAAACCACTGTCGCAAATTCGTGCCAAAACTATTCTAGAAAACGAACTTCTCAAAACTGGTTTCTAAAAGCGTTTTCCACGCTAAAAACAGTTCTTTTAAGAGCTAAAAATGCCTAAGTATCCACGAGCGTGCAATAACCGTCACTTTCTCGATAAGTGGGGCTGTGGTGAGAGTGATTTAACTTTGGTAAAGCTGCGTAGGGTCGGTTTGTCAGAGTTGGCAAAAGCATTCGAAAGATTTTTGAGGGGTGAATCTATAGTAAAGTCACCGTCCATTAAAAATATTTGTACAGAGTACCTTCAAAAGTGTCTGAAAAAGCGAGTGTTTTCAAAATACTTGGACACAACTACTACCAGAGTAATAAAAAGCAAGGTACTGTAAGATCATGTAATTGGAATAACCAAAACAAAAAAATAATTCAATGTATTGTAATGTACATATGTAAAACCCCTGCTACCAAGTTTAAAACAGGTGTACAAGGTAAAAGCCTGAAAACAAGTGTAAACAGGGTGCTCATAGAATTTTGTGGTCAAATACAATTTAAAATTTTAAACTAGATATAAAATAGTCAATCACTTTTAATACTGTCCAACTTAGCTCCAAGTGTTGCTCCAGAGTCCAGCTGACCCAGAAAATTTTGTACCAACACCCGCGGCTGATGAGGAAATCCCAGTCTTAGCTCGCACCGAAGACCAAGAAGTACCAGCAGCAGCCATCTCTCCTGTAAAGTCACCTTTACTTGTAACATCAGCCAGCCAGTATAGTCAAGACAGTGAAGCAACAGTTACATTGAGTAACCCAAGCCAGGAGCAGGTAGATGATTTGGACCTGACTGATGAAAAAGCACCTTCCACCTACCAAACAAAAGAGGTCCAAACTGAAAAGTGCATTTTCCTTACTGAAGACGAGTATGACCTGCTAAAGCAAAAGGCAGAAACATGTCCTGATCTTGATTTTGGAAAAGATCTAGACAAACTAAGTACTTACTTTTCCAGCATGCTAAACCAGTCCCCTGAAATAGCTCCAGCTGAATTTGAAAGGATTTGCAAGCAGATTGGAGCAGAAAAGTTGTTGCAAGTGTTGTATGATTGCATGAGCTCTGAAAGAATGTCAGATGAGAGGAAAAATCTAACTAGACTTCGGGCAATAGTTGTGGTTCATATAATGATGTACTCACGTTCGCAAAGATCCAACAGCTTCCAGGTGACACTAACCAGAACACTGCAACAATTTGGCATAAGTGACCAAGGATGCCATCCTTAAGGAATCTGGGAGTAGCAGCACATCCACGCACAGTCAAGTCAGCCTCACAGTCAGCAGCTAAACTACATTTGAGCAAAGTTGCCAGTTTCTTTCAAGAAGTTGTAGAAAACGAACATTTTCTTGTGTTCTGCATCGACGATTATCATAACATCCATACAAAACATCGCCCTGAAGAAAAAATCCAAACTCAAACAATTCACATGAGCACATTGTTGGTGAAAGTGTTTCCAAATGTTAAAGCTGTCAGCAAGGATGGTTCTCACATACCTTTGTTACCACCTCTTCCAGTTCAAGGTGTTCATTTATTTCAGCTGATTGACAACAACATGCCCGATTTGTGTCAGAGCTATGCTTCCAACATGCCACACTGGGTGCTAGCCAAGTATTTCGACCCTGAAGCTGAAAGACATCGACTCCTGCTGCATGACTACCAACAAACAGAAATACAAAAAATGAGAAGCATGGAAAATACTAAACTAATTGATAGTCTCCACATGCCATTAAAATCATACGATGATATCCTGATTGCCTTTAAACACATGCTTTCCAATGGTCTTGAAATCTACCTTGAGAAATTTCTGGTTCCGTTCATGGGAGATTGGCCAACACAATTTTTCATGCGACAGTTGGTTTACAATGCACTTGACTTTTCTTTACCTTCCATTTGTCAGAATGTTGTCCCGTTGATTGGTCCCTTGCACATCTCACTAAATTCACGGGAGTGTGTGTTGAAGTTTTTCCACCCTATCTTTGCTGAGCTGTATTCCGATCTGTTTGGGAAAAAAGCAAAACTAGCAAAGAAGCCAAAAGCATGGAGAGTATCCTTATTACTTGAAGTATTATATGGTGGTTGGACACTTATTCGTGAGAGCATTTTGTCAGTTTTCTGCTTTTGTAAGGATATCGAGTTTCTTACCCTGGTCAACCTTGTAGATAACTATGTACCACTGGTTTTGAGCATGTATTCCATTGTCTTTAAATGCAATGATTACCAGCTGTATTGCAAGTCCTTATTACGTGTGTGGGTGATGTTCATGGTGTTCCACCGACGTCATTACGACAAGGCAATGTTAGTGGTTCTATCTCATTTCAAGTATTGGCAAGAGAACAAACATCCCATGTACAACACATTATGTCAAGCACTGCCAGCTTTTGATGAATATCCTGTGGAAAATTTCCACTCACTCCTTCGGGCAAGAACCAATGCTACTGACAATGCTGACCAAATAACTTTGAAGACAAAGGAGATTGACACCTGCAAGCAAGAAATGCAACCTTTCCAAGCAATGTTTGTGCCAACTAAAAAATTTCATTTTAGTAAGAAATCAATCACTAAATTGAAAGTCAAGGCTGCTGAATTTCTTACGAAGAAGTTTGGTGTTCTTCACAACAACCCTGGTCAGGCAGTGTTGTTACCAAAAGCTCGACGGCAAAACAAGCAGACAACGAAATGGCAACTACCAAATTTGTTTGGAAGCAAGGTTGTCACCAACCGAGTTCTACCATTGGGGTTTTCATCAGTGGAAAGCACACCAAATCCGAAAATGTAAGTTAGGCTTATAGTATACCAACAAGCTGTGGTCTTCATTTGCTATTATTGTATGTAGTTATGCTTCACATGTAGTTTTTACATTCATGTACAGTACTGTACTGTACTGTACTGTATGTATATATATATAATTTGCATACCTCATATTTCCATTGACACAGCAAATGTGATAAGTTGGAGTGCAACCGTGACAGTCCATTATGGCGCATTTTTCGAGGCTGTGGGCACTCGTTCCATCTCGAGTGCAACCTGCCAGATATCAGTGCTTGCCCGACTTGTAAAGCCCTTCTTAAATCAAAAGCAAAAAGCTTGGGTACAACGGCAAACGAGGCTGTCAAAGATTTAAAAAAGAAATCTGGCCAAGCTCCACCAGACGACGACGATGACGAGACGAGTGATGGTGAGTCCAGCGAAGACGAAGATGATCTTCTAGAGCCAGTGAACGGTGAACGCGCTGTTGGGGACCTTCTCTCGACAATCGCTTCGTGGCAACATGTGCAAGCGCCCGTCAATTAAAAAGGATCGAAATTGTAAGTTCTATGACCATGAACAAGTTCTATCCCCACTATTGATAAAATTTCGGTCGATTAATAATCAACTGTCAAACGATTTTGCCAAAGGTATAAGTTCCCCAGCTATGACATGTGTGAACTAGCTTAAATGTTTCGAAATCCGGATAAAATCCAGATGTAAGCCTGCTTCCACTTCCTTCAGAATAGTGACACTTCGTATTCGAGAGCGACAAGGAGCGACCGTGCGTATGCGTTGTTCAAATGCAGATAATTTAAAACAACGCGATGAAATGCAAATCCCAGCGGTAAATTTAAAAAAAAATATATATTTTATAAGATTTCGTTAAAATAACCAAGAAAAATAGAAAAACCAGGCCCCCCTGGGCCTTTATTTATAGAGTGGAAATCTCGTATGAAAATCATATCTTAACCGGAAGTAGAGTAAATCTGGGCATTTTGATTGGCTTACAGCCAAAAGGTAAACATATGCCCTGATTGGTCCAAAACGAAATTCTCCCTTGTTTTTCAAATAGCAATAGCCTTTTAGTCTATTCAAAATATTATAGTAACTTGTAGTTTTATCTCATCCACTTTTTGATTAAATCAAGTCAAGATATTAATAATTTGTTGTGTTTTCAGCAAGTATATTCATATTTCCACGTACAAAACCTACCAAAGATCTTCACAAACTTTGTTCACTAATTAGGAAATTCACAAGCCACTAGAAAGGTGAACTTCGACGGATAAAAAATTTAGTAGAACCCACTATGTATAAAAACACACTATCGCTTTCGCTTATGAGGGTATATTGTTATAGAGTAATCTCTCTGATCAATATAAAAACAAGAGCAAGGTTTCAAAAAATTATGAAAAACTATATACTTCATTCATTTAGATTGATATACAACTTTTCATACTCTCAAATAATATGGAATATCAAAAAATATACCTTAATATTTTTATATCTTATCGCCATTAGTATTCTTATCATTTAAGTTACAAAGATTATTAAAAGAAGCATTGGAACTAAGTTCAAATATATGGGGGGTCTAAAAATTAATAAAAGCCATATGGTTTTATAGCAGGTTCATAACCCGCGTTTTTAAACATTCCTATACCCCATTTCACATAGGCTTATGTCATGTTTCGGGCAAACTAGAATTAAAGTGTTTGGTTAATTTTATTCACCGGCTTATTGTTAACATAGATAAAAAACATCCACTCTTTATTCTCGGTGGTGCTACAGAGTTGGCAATTTCCAGATACACTGTTTGTGCAATGTTTGTATTTAAATCCAACACATCCTTTCCTGACCAGACAGTTAAATGCACATTGGCTTTGAGAATTGACAGGGTGAGTGGATATAACATTAGCCAATGTCAAAGTTGGGGCTAGTAAAATAATTGTGCTATAGTTAGATTTTGATGAATCCTCAATTTCCTTTACTTGATCTAAGTCTGTCCCCCCCCCCGCGAAAGCATCGATCTATGCTTTTTATATCGCCTGTGTGAATATATTACAGCCTTTATTCAAACGACCGACAACAATCCCATAATGCAGCTGGAAATCTATTACAAGTTTTTTTTTATTTAACAATTATCGAATTCAGTTTTCGGATGGTATGAATATCATCATGCCCCAAATCTGGTGTTTGGTATAATAATGATTATTTACCCTGGGAATCAAAGTTACGCAATAAACTAACATCTATAGTATTGACCAAATGTTGGAAATATTTAGGCCCTTTAATAAATCGGCAGTTTTTTAAGCCTTCCCTACTTTAATTTTTGAACAATATTTAGGCGTGTCGTTAAATTAGCTACCTTGACAACATTCAAAAGTTCAGATATAAACCAACAATTATAGAATGGAGAACTCAGCACACTTTAACAAAACTACCCCTTTCAAAGTTTCTCTATAAAAATATTAGCTTTTTTCAAGTTTTTGTTTCAACGAAGCTGGTTTAGCACTTTAGCGTTGCTTTTTTCAAAAAAATTATAAGTGATAAACCATTTCCTGTAAAAAACCAAGTTATAGATCAATAAATCATTTACACGACAAGAAGTTTGCGAGTAAAATTTACGAGCAAGATTGTTTTTTGGCATCTTCAAGTTTTCATGTCATATTGAAGGCACGTGTTTTGTCATGCTTTTAATATTTTCTTTTACATCTGAGACTATTATGACATTGGTGATATGGTATAGACACCAAGATCTTATTCAAAAACCAGTCACAAGTTTTCTAAATTCCAATTTTGTACAGACACTATACTGAAACACAGGGTTTTGCCGGCTTTCTGTATAGTGTATATTAATTATATACCAATGTCTGCATGCTTTTTGTGCTTTTTCATCTTTCAAGCCATCATTTTTTATGTGCAATTATTATTCGTGGCTATTGAAATGCGGGACCCGAGTCTCACGAAATATGTGTAAAGCTTTTAATATGAGGAGTTGCTCAATTAATTAAAGCAAACAAGCAGTGTATTTTGTGCATCAGTATGAACTAGTCGCTTTTTTTACTTTATAAATTTGTATGTGTTTTAAATTATTTAGACCAGCTACTAATATGACTGTGAAGACTTGCATCTTTGGGGTGTTTATTATTCTCAGATATACTTTGACTTGTTGCATCCAATCAAACTGGCACAGTTTATACATACAGATATTTTTGTATTGAGTGGGTATGCAATTGCTGGTTTAATTTTTTACTGGTTGCTTTCAGAGTCTCATTCTCATTTTCTTCTTATTTCATGATTCATAGGTAGGCCTAAAATACCTTTACTAAATTACCCTATGTATTGTGCTTTATCAATTCTCATTGGCCTTGCTAAAACCCTGCATGGCAATGATGTGTGTTTCATGTACATGCATGCATGCATAATTACCTTTCCCTTGGAGTTTAAATTTCTTGTATGTTTTCTGTGTTTTTTTAGATCCATGTTCCATTGATCATTACCATTTTGGTTGAAAAAGAAGTTGCAAACTACAGTACATGAATTTTATTACACTTTCATATTTATATATTTTGAATATACATTATTCATATTCAACAGTAATTATTAACTATTGCAAATTTTTACTAAAGCTTGAATGCATATATTTATATACATAACAAATAAAAAAATAAATAACATTTCTCCATTGTCTGTCAGATGTCTCTCTAATAACCTTCCACAAACTTGGTGCTTCATCACTAAATTTGTCTTGGCTTGTTAATATTTGCACTGGACCATGAGACATGCCATTTTGTTCATCCCCTGTCAATACCTCAATCTTATTCTTTACAATTATTACAATTATTATTGTATTACAATTATTCTGATAATTACAGACAGTCAGTTTGTAGGCAAAATTCATTGGTTCTAGCAGACTTTGGTGTACAATGTACAAAATTGCATGCATGCATGCTAAAGCATCCTTATATATTTTGCTTGATCTTTATATACATCTAATTACAGCAGGATTTAATCATTAACTTGGAAGTGTAGGCCATCTTGCATCAAGAATGGCAGATATTTCCTTATAAATAGGGCTGGCAGGTATATATGAAACTTCTCTTAATCACAAAGCTGAGAATATACAGTGTAGTAAGATTGTAGCCTCTGCGTTTTAACCCAGTTTAACTCTGATATGTGGTCAATTTCTGGTTGTCTTGCCATTATTCACTTTGAAATCAATAATGCTATTGGTGCAGACATTCACCTAAATAAAATGAGGGGAATTTGTATTATGACATCTTCAATTAGAGCAAGAGACAGACTACTAAATGGCGTGCAGTTTACAGTTGTGTAATACATGATGTTATTGATGTGCAGTGTTACTTTTATAGCGACTTTGAATATTTGTTGTAGTACCGTGCAATTCCCTACACAAACTGCACTTCACCCAGTTCAACAGCTATTAACTAATAGTAAAACTGGTTTAAAGTATCTGCATAAAACTATGGAAAAACATTTTTAAAATAAGACATAGTAAAACATACATGTTTTGCGGCTTTATATTTTAATGCGACAAATTTCCGTCCAGTATCCAACACTTAGCACTTTGGCATTTTTTGTCGAGATAAATTTTATAACACAGTGAAAAGAAACATTTTCTCTTGTCTTTCTTCGACGCCATCCATACACCAGACAAAATTGACCCATTTGTTGAACTGCAAATTTGTTTTTCAAAAACAAGCAAAATTTAAAGCAGAATATTTACTTGTTTTCGGGAGGGGAAAGCGTCTGTGAAATCATTAGGATCGCGGTTGGACAGTGGTAATTTTCATGAGAATAGTGGACCAGTTGTCATGGAGATGGCATCAGCAAGGACCAAAATCCGCCATTTTTTCGGCTTCATTTGCTTGACTGAAGGAGGATAGGAGCAAGTTCTCCAGTAATATAGCTCAGTGGATTTAGCGCTTCGTAATGGTGAATACTAGGAGCGAAGTGGAAATCAAGTATTGAATGGCCTACAGGCTACCGTAATGAATTGATATAAACATACGTTTCAATCGAATATATTTTTATATTTACGTTCAGTGATGCATGTTGATGGGGATATTTATCCCCGAGCCAACGGCGCGAAGTGCCGTTCCGGGCGTTAGCCCGGGGCGAGGGTACTAATTCCGCACGGCTATTTACACCCGGGAAAAGGAAAGCATAGTGAAGTCTGAAGTTCATCAAATATCGCGGGCGCGTGGCTCAAGGGTGGCGGTGAGTGGGTGGTCATCACTGATCTCAAAAATATGGCGGACTGTTAGGAGTAGCAAACACTTAAGGCATCCAAAAAGGCAAGAACTGAGACGAAAATGACTGCGACAAGACTCTTGAAGAGAGATTAATTCTGGGAAAATACAGAGAAGCGCCAAGAATTGACTACGGCGTGAAACACAAGGGCAAGTTTGTTGATAATGCGTGTTCATACTTGTGTTTTAATGCTTTATAAAGGCCGGCGTAGCCGTACTCCTCCAGTCTATTCACTGTTTAAAATCCAGAATAAGTTTATGTTTTGTAAATGCAAGACTGTCTTCTTATTACTGTATTTCAAAATATTGACGGACTTTACATGTAAAAGAATATGAGCGAAGATACAAAATTGGCTTGAAACGGTTTTATTTCAAACTCAAAGTTTATGTAGATAAAAATTTAGTTTCATAAATATTTCAAAACTTCTAATATATGTAATTATAGGTCGTATTTTATACCAAATTTAAGCTTACATTAGGCGTAATAACATACCGATGACAAATGTTGTGGCATTTTAAAAAATTGTCAATAAAACAAGGATTAAAAACTCAATATGTTGTCATTTTGAAAAAATATACAGAAAGAATAACAATTGCCGTGTTTCTATGACAACAACCTATGCAAGTACTTCATGTAATTCCAAAAATATAGTTGCATGCTCTTAGTTAATGGCGAGTGGTTGCTGCATGCATGTATTTCTAGTAATATCTTTTTAGTCCGGCTTTAAGACCGAGTCACTTCAGCGCTGGTCGGCGGCTATTGTTCGACGGTGTACGAACGGTGTTCACGTATTCGCTGCAAGTCGCTGTAGCGTCTTCAATATTGCATATTTTTCACTCAAAAGCGGTAAATAGCTTGGGAAAACGATAGCGATTAATTCAGTGGTATTTTGAGAAAGATACAATGAAGAATGGCTGGATTTCCGCAGTGAAAGGTCGAAATAATTTGTAGTATTTAATATTTCGAACGTAAACAAAGATAACGTGCTATATTTTAGATTTCGCTGTTTTTTTTAGTCAAGTTTGTAGTATTTTCGTATGAAACTTAGCTTAAAATGTAGAAAAAAATGCAGCGATATTTTTGGTGTTGTTTTGAAAAATATATGTACTATTCCGGCTGAGATATCCCGGTATATATTATTTGCATACTAATTGACTTTTAAGTTGTGAAGTTGTTGTGAAAGCTATTGAAATGGCTTTAAATCTCATGTTTATTTGGTACAAATAGCTTATCTTGAACCCGGGATACAGTTTCGCAAAGTCATCCGTCACTGGTGACCGATTTTGGTAGGGCCCCTCGAGAACGTGTTTTAATTTAAGTCAGACACTAGCGAACTCATTTGCAAAATAACAGTCACAGAAACACTTGCCTAACAAAATGTATTTTCCCAACTAACAACAAAATCAAAATGAATGCTCACATCAGCCGTGTCGGAGGCCAGCAAAATGTTTGAAGCTTGAGCTGCTTAGCTATATCAGCATGGCAGCATCAACTGTATATTATGGCCCTATAAACGTACTTCTCGCAAAATTTAAATGATGTATTGTATGGACTGTATAAGTATACAGTAAGCTGACTATGATGCAGCAGGTTACTATTTTATACCTGTGTCCTATCGCATAAAATTCATGAGTTGTGCTGTAACTTACAGTGAGCCTTTTGAAATTATAATATGAGGTTTATATATGTCCAGTACTCGAACAGTTACATGCTTTAATATTGCTTTACACTGCAATGATTCCGTCGCGTTTAAAATTCTGATTTCAGGTTTTTAGGGGTGAGTGTTACCAAGATGCTAGTCCTAGATGCATAGGAGATAGCCAACAGGTTATCGATATGGACCTTGTTTACGGGTCTAGCCCTGCGGTGCATAATCGTGTTCATTTGAGGGAAAAACTGTTGAGAATTTATGAGAAACTGGTAGCAAATATGAGAAACTATGAAAGTTTTATATCTACTATACGATGAAAACTTTATATGTGAAAGAATTACGCATATTGGAAAAAATTATAGAAACTCATGATGTTCAAGGTAACCTTGGGAATATATCAAAGGTCGACGAGACTTGTAATTTTATAGCAACATATATATGACACTCGTTTAAAAAAGAAGCTAACCCTATTCCATCACCAGATAGCCATAATATCTATGTAAATATTAGATCGCGCCGTATAACTAGACATTTCGTACGTGTTAAGATCGTGAGCCGTCTAGAATTCTTGTGAAAATGTTAGTTCATTTAATGAGCAAATATAAAACAAAAAGGCGTAAAAAAAGGTTCATAAAGCAGTATATTCCTAAATCATCGTATTGGCACAATTTGCTCTCCACTAGATTCCGTAAATATGTCAGTCAGAAACCAAAAAATGTAAACATGTAGCAATTTATAAAGCCGTGTCGTGCTATTAGCGTACTGGTAGAGCAAATTATTCTGTACGAGATCTTAACTCCAAAAAATGAAATGGATATTTCTACGTTTGTTAAACACATGACCGAAGAAGAATTTCACATGATTTCTCATATCAATAAAGACAATTGTGGGACTGGTGCTTTCGAAAATTGATGTCAATGTCAGAACACAGTATACGAACTTCTTTTATAACCACAGATGTCCTCAGTTATCCCGCCTAAAGAACATTCCTGACGTAACCAAGCACACCTATGCTGTAAATACGTTGGTTATGGTGTCAGTTTTATTGCTATATACTCGAAGAAAAACATTAGTATACCTAAATTAAGCCTTGTCATACCTGTAGGCTGTACGTTATTGGGAAATATATTATTTAAATACTGACTTGTAATTGTATAGTTCTGTTATCATAAGGTTGTAAACTACTCGGTTTTTATGGCAGAATAGTTCGCAGACCACACCATTTGAAGAAGTGAATTGCAAAGCTAGAAACAACGTTTCTTTAATTTTTCAATTGAAAAATCTAATATTAGTGTCAAATGTCCTTTCAGAAACTATCCTTGCACTATCCTTGGATCCCTGGTTATTTTCCAAGACTTTTAATTCAGTTTTCTCGTTGCATTATAGCATTTTGTGTTATTATACATTTCAGTTGTTTTATGCGTTGTGATTGGTCAGTTGTACGCAGTTAAATGTGACTATCACACAATCTGCAGATTACTCAGTTATCTGCTAGCAGATAACTGAGTTATCTACATGTTGAGCCTACGATGCAGATTATTACAGTATGCGGTATTCGTTGGCATCAATGGTTGGCATGGCAACAACATTTTTTTTACATATTTTCTGTTTCATTTTCCAAATAAATCTATTCTTTCGTTACCATGTTTATTTTCTCCGCTTACCATGTATAATAAAACAATTATCGGATTCAGTTTTTCTGATTTGCAAAATTATCAATGTCTCGGTAAGAGTTTTCTGCCTCGCCTTCGGTTCGGCTGATAACTCGTACCTCGACATTGATAATTCCGCATATCACAAAAACCTCATCCAAGAATTGTTTATTATTAGGCTTGCGTGCATCTATGCATGTACAGTTACGTAGCTACGTACAGTAGACTCATTAAAACTGCTGCAGGTGGCTAAGAAGAATATATGAAGAAGATTCATTGAACGAAAAAGACTCGAAATATCATGTAAGTTTTGTAAGGTAAATTGTGTAAATGTTGTTGCTGCCACAGTAATAATTAAGCTATCCTTTATTAGATATAGTTGCTGAAAGATCAGTTTAAAGAATAATCAGACTTACTGAGCGACGGGTCTTTTCGCGCAGAACCTCGCTACGGTTTAGTTAAACGTCTTTTACATTACGCCATCGCCTTAAAGTAATTGCATTAGATGTGAAGAGATGCTGTTCAGCGACCAACTACGAATCCCCTACATCAAACTTTAATATATGCGTTTTCAATGACTTGTATTGTACCGTAGATATTCTATATAGTGAGTACTGCGCGCCCGTTTTTCTATCATTCGGTATCAAAGTGCAAAATTAACAATCTGGAAGGGTTCAAAAACGTGTGCATTCGTTCCTCTCTCCTAGAAATTCGTACTATCTAATCGTGGCAAAACCTCAAATATCAACAGTATTTATAGTTGTATTGAATTAGTAAATACTGTAACATGCATATCATGCCAAGTGCGAAGCGTAATAAATAAAATTTGGCAGGATATGCATGTCTCGATAGGTCGAGCGATCACTTTAAGGTGCATGGTGCACTACTATTTTTGCAATCAGACAATAGCTTTAGTTGTTACAGCTACTTCTCTAACTTAGAGTGTCTCCTCTGTTTAAGTTTAAGCATTTTTTAATCCATAATTTTGAGCGAAATATAAACGATTTAAACTTGGAAAACTTGTTATTTAGTACCTATAAGACAAGGTCTATGAGGTATTTCATGTCCATGTATATAATGCGTTTAAAATCGACGATTACTTTGTTGATTATCTTACCCTTTCTGGCCCCTTTTTTAATATCGAATTAAGTTCGCTCTTTTGTTATTCGTCTCTACAAAAATGGCCGTTGCTACATGATCAGCTTAAAATATTGAAAACCTTTGCCCTCTTTAACCACAAATAACGTTAGCTATATTCCGGTTTTGTGGAAAATATTAGGTGCGAATTGCTTTGTCTCTCAAACATTTTTTTATAAATACCTGTTAACTGCCTTCTTGAATTTGTAAAATGACCTAATTTCTTTCTGGTGAACAGGAAGATTGATCCATATATAAATCAATTGCTTTATTATCAGCTGTCCGCGTAAGCATGCTTTGTTTCTCCTGTAACTTGTTTTGTGTGTGGCCATTGTGAGTTTCGTTTGTTATATAACTATACATATATATATATATATATATATATATATATATATATATATATATATATATATATATATATATATATATATATATATATATATATATATATATATATATATATATATATATATATATAAAAAAATATATATATATATATATATATATATATATATATATATATATATATATATATATATATATATATATATACCGGGTAGCCCAAAAAAAAGTACTCCTCTTTGATTTAATCTAGCCGAAAAACTACTACAGTTATCACAGCTGAATAGATTGCATGTTACCCAGCAAGGGCTAACTTAAATTTTGATATGTTATAATACGATTTTCAGGCAACTTCAGTTGAGATATTGATATTTTAAATCGACATGCGTTTTTGAGAATACTAAAAATTTGTATAAAACGGCCTATTGAATTGAGTATATGCAAGACGCTTTTCACATCACTTAGTTGCTTAAAAATTCGTATGCGATATTTTTGTTTTAAATTTCACTGTTTACTTATTCATAGAAACTTGTCTATGTGTCAAAGACACCTTGTCTGCCAGGAACAACAATGTGACCAATGGAATGAACGATAGCTTGTTAATGCTACGCTTGGCACGTGCATGTTTAAACCTCGCGATGTTGACATCCTTTTTTGGTGTTTGGCATAATTTATGTTCAGAATTTTTGCTTGACGGCTAAAAGATAAAAGAAATATCAACAACATTTAGAAATTCAATGAAAATTGCTTGGAATTTTTTGTTAACATCAACGAAATGCCCAATAATAGTCACGAGAGTACTGAGATTAACCTAACAGGCCATTTTCTGCAAATATTTAGCATTCTCAAAAATGCTTGCTCGATTTACAATTTCGATATCTCAGTAAATATTCAATTAAAATCTTAGTGTAATATATCAAAATTTAAGTTTGCTCTTCCTGGATAAGATGCAATTTAGTTGGCTGCAATAGCTATCATAGTTTTTCTGTTACATGAAATCAAAGAGGAGTACTTTTTTTTGGGCCACCCGGTATATATATATATATATATATATATATATATATATATATATATATATATATATATATATATATATATATATATATATATATATATATATATATATATATAAACATGTTTAACAAATGCCGACATGCAAATAAACACCTTACTTGGGCTCATGTTACCTGTAAATAATATATATGTGAATAATTAAACTTATCTGTCAGTTGCCTGATGATCGCCTAACCGCGTGAAACTCAGAGTAGCGACAGCAAAATTTTGTCCATTGTGTTTAATTATTCGCTCTACCAGTAATGGTATCGAGCGCTCTATACTTTCATCCTTGAAAATATAACCTTCTTGGTAATTACAATCAGTATATATATATATATATATATATATATATATATATATATATATATATATATATATATATATATATATATATATATATATATATATATATATATATATATATATATATATATATACAGTCGAACCTCCATTAAGCGGCCCTCCATGAAGCTGCCACACTCTATTGAACAGCCAGATGTCGAAGTCCCAAAAATATTTAGTATATATTATTAAAGATAAGACCTCCATTCAACGGCCACCTCTATTTAGCGGCCGCGGCCACCTTCGAGTGGTCCCAAGCAGTGTTTTTTTAATAATTATAACCTCCTTTAAACGGTCAGCCAGTGTTTTCAAACACATTTCACCACAATTAAACGGCTAAAAAATCTGTTTGTTGATATTTTAATCAACACGTGTCCCTAATTGTTTGGCAGTAATCTAATTTAAAATATTGTCCAACAAATATTTACACGTGTTATAATTTATTTATCTCTTTTACGCGAGGTAGGAGATCTTTACAATGTTTTTCTACAGTCTCTATAGCTCATCGTTCTTCTTGCGTCTTTTCTGGTCCTGTGTAGTCTTGTGTTCTGTCTTGAGTATTGTTGATGACTCTTTTAGTGTCTCTGCAACTGCTTACTGTCGACTACTTGCTAGGTCCCCAATTTTATAGTCACGGATAGCTACGCTTGCTATACACGTGGACAGTTGAGTGGGCTGATTTTGACTAACCAATCAGCTTTAGACAGTCGTGTATTGTAGTCTTGATTCTAGCTCTCTACGCTTGTTTGTGTAGGGCGTTTTCACAACTCTCAAGTCAAACTTACACTCGCTATTTTTACTATTTATATTGCTTAAACTTAAATTCTACTTAATCATCTTTCAGGAAAAGTCGTAAACTTTACGCACATACATTTTACTTTACGAACTACGACCTTTTTAAACTAAATTTTGCAAAATACCTTTTTTGATGACGCAACATTTAAATTACTGACCGCGTGAAATATTTTTATCAATGATTGACAGCAAAGCCTCAAGAATACACACGTGTAAGTACAAAGTTCATGCATTACTACTTTTCTTTTGAAATGCTACAAGATAATCCATAAATACTCAAATATTTAACAAACAACTTCGGTTGCTGAGGCAAAAGATAATTTTGGCGCCTTCGGGTATACATAACTGACAGATGACTGACAACATATTTATTCATCTGCTCTATTCCCACATGCATTTATCTTTTCCTCGGAAACGTGTGTATTGTTTGCTTCACTTTGTCAACTTTTTTATCTATTTTTCCATCACTCTGTTTGTTTTTCATTTGTTTCCCTTCACAACCTAATTTGTGTATGTACTTTTGTGTGCGTAATGTTCATTCCTTTTGAATACTTATTATAGTTTAATATTGTTCCGTAACACACGTTTCCGTTCCTCTAATTTAGTTTACTTTAGCATCAAATCACTCTTTTTGTATCTTTTCTTTCAGCCAACTTATTGAAAATGCATCACTCCATAAATTATTCACACGGAATTTCCAAACCATAGGCACCGCCTTTATTTACTCGTTTGCCTTTGATAACTACTTTTCCAATGTTTGTCGCTCGTTTTAGAAACTTTGTGAGCCAGATTGCCATTAGTCCGGGAACATGTCCAACTACTTTAAAATCTTCGCTCATTTCATTCGGATGTGGACTCCTCATTTTGGAGGACATATGACGAAGTTGCTTCGAAATTTTACTTTTGTAATGAACAATGACTTAAAAGTACAAAAAAGGGACATTTGACTATATTTTTGTCTATATTTGGCATACCTCTATTAAGCAGCCACCTGGCCATTCCCCGAGGGTGGCTGCTTAATAGAGGTTCGACTGTATATATATATATATATATATATATATATATATATATATATATATATATATATATATATATATATATATATATATATATATATATATATATATATCCAAAGCCAGTTTCTTTCAGATTGAGATAGAGTGCTCAATGTCCTTGCTGGTCAGAGCTTGAAATACATGAAGGAATAGGAAACGCTTTAAATTGTAAAAATTTTACTTCAAGTTTCTGGAGGTGTTTCTCCGTCTTCAGAAATTTTACAATGATTGATTATTCATAAAATAACCTAACTAAAACCGAGGCATCTAAAACCTGTACACCGAACCTGTACAACTACAGCCTGTACAACTACAGCCTCTAAAACCTGTACAACTAAAACCGAGGGATCTAAAACCTGTACACTAAAACCTGTACACCGAGGGATTATCATGGGGAAAAACCCAAAGAACAGAATTGTTTGACGTTACGATGGGCAGCTGGGATGGAGCAGAAACTTGTGAACTGGTGGGTATTTACATCTTATCCATTATTGAAGCGAAACACGGCAACAACATCGGGCTCTATAGAGATGACGGTCTAGGTGCATTTGAGGCAGCCCCGCAGGAAGTAGAAAAAATGAAAAAAAAGTATTTGTAGTATATTCAAGGATAATGGTTTGAGAATTACAGTCGAAGCTAACCTAAGCACTGTCAATTTCCTCGACGTAACGTTTAATCTTGCCAGAAACAGCTCCGAACCGTATGCAAAACCAAACAATATACCAACATATATACATGCAAAATCCAACCACCCACCAGCAATTATAAAAATTAAACCTCCCCTGTGCAATCAACGAAAGACTATCAGAAATTTCTAGCTGCGAAGAAGTATTTAACAACGCGAAGCCATTGTACCAAGAGGCATTGAAGAAAAGCGGATATACCCACGAGTTAAAATATCAAAAGCAAGAAGAAAAAAGCAAAAGAAACAGAACAAGGAATATCATCTGGTAAAACCCTCCGTATTCGAGTAACGTCCAAACTAACATCGGCAGATTATTCCTCAAGATAGTGAAAGAGCAATTCCCCCCGGAACATAAATTACACAAAATATTTAACACTAATACAGTGAAATTGAGTTATTGCTGTATGCCTAATATGAAGAATATAGTCGATGGGCACAACAAGAAAGTATTAGAAAAGAGCAAAAAGAAAGAGAGTACAGACGGTGCTAAGAAGTTATGCAACTGCAGGAGTCCAAGCAGCTGCCCCATGAAAGGCCAGTGTCTGAGAGAATCAATTATTTATCAAGCCACGGTTACAACAAATGAAAGCAGAGAGACATATATTGGATTAACTCAGAACACATTTAAGGAAAGATTTAATGGACATAAAACCACGTTTAAAAACGCAAGCAAACGCAACAGCACGGAACTCAGTAAATACATTTGGAACCTGAAAGACCAACGGAAAGATTATAAGATAGAATGGGAAATTCTGCGAGGGGCGAAACCTTACAGTAACAAGACAAAACGATGCCAACTATGAAACCTTGAAAAAACATTTATTATTAGCAGACCAGAACTAGGGACCTTAAACAAACGTAATGAATTGGCATCTTCATGTAGACATAGAGCGCCATTTCTTTTTAGAAATTTTAAGCCATAGAGGGACTATTATCACATTAATGAAAATTTAACAATTAGAATTAATATAAACATTCTTAGTAGTGACGTAGTTTTTACAATTTTAGTTAGGTTATTTTATGAATAATCTATCATTGTAAAATTTCTGAAGACGGAGGAACACCTCCAGAAACTTGAAGTAAAATTTTTACAATTTAAAGCGTTTCCTATTCCTTCATGTATATATATATATATATATATATATATATATATATATATATATATATATATATATATATATATATATATATATATATATATATATATATATATATATATATATATATATATAATCTTTATTAAAATGTCTAACTTATTTAGCTTTTAACAAACTAATTGGTGACATTATTTAGCTATACTTATTAAACTATGATTATATCCCTAATAATTATATCTCTGAAATAAACATAATCCATTCTTATTCTCTACAAAGGTCACAGCAATTACAATTATTGCTAACCAAACTGTGGATATCCATAGTACGTATTAGATTTTTTAAAACTATTTAAGCTAGGTGCAGTCCGAAGATTTGCTGGCAAATTTGACCATAAAAACGTTTTTACCTACTCCTTTCTTTAGAAATTCTGACTACGTCCCTTTCAGATTGGATAAATAAATCCAAAGACAGAATAATAATATGCTATAAGGATGCAGTAATAAAGTAATAGCTACACCGGGGCATTGATAAAAAATGACATGTGTATATTCATGTGCATGTTTAATAAATAAAAACAATATTTTGTTACCATTAATTTTATGATGGGGTATGAAACATTGAGTCCATTATCTCATTGGGGTACCATATATTATCCAATGTTTTTGACCAGCACGAAATTTTGTTACAAAATTAAACATATCCCCTACCCTGGGGTAGCACTCTCATGACCGTGATCTTTAAGATCGAATCCTTCAATCCAAAGATTGGATCAGCGAATCCAAAGACTCGATCGTTGCATTCTGGCAATTGGCGAAACGTTCATTTAAAAGAATTTATCGTCTTAGTACAATAAAAAAAGCCTAGGCATCTTTCAAGTCAGATTTCATAAAAACAGTGCAATATGTATCTTTTAATTTTTCAGAGATTTCGACGGACTTCAAGATGCAAGTTTTGTTTTATATTTTGCTTTCAACTATTGAAGTCCTGCTGATGGCATTTGGAATGTTGAGAGCAAATGAGGAGGATGGACGGGTTTTCAAAAAGGTGCTAACAGGTACAGTAACTGTTTATGTAACTATACTTTTTGCAAAATGTTCCTGTAAGTATAAATAATGGCTAGATACATTGAGTCTTAGATTATAGGTATATATTAATGACTTACTCATGAAATAAAAAGCTTGTTTGCATGGCATTTGCTTGCTTACCACGTTGCTTAATTGCTTCTACGTACATCAACAGACTGACACATTTATCATATTTTTGATAATTTACAGTCCCATCATTGTCATCGGCTGAGATCATATCCGCTCACAGTGTTCATTCTGAAGTTGAGTGCTTACACAATTGTGTATTTGAGGAAGAATGCGTTGGTTTCAAATGCAAACCTTTCACAAAAAGTGAATCAGTAAACTGCAAACTCAGCAAATCTGCAGGCGGAAAGGATCGCGTGGTGAATTATGATGATCAAAACTGGCAATTTTTTATCGATGTCAATTACTGTAAGTTTACAATTAGATACGGGCACCGTATAGTGTATACGATGTAATGGTATGCTAATTGGCTGCAATTGGGTATTTACTGATCCATGACGTTAGTAGATTATCCCAGATATGACGTCAACTGCTAAACAAAGAGTTTTTCTGTTCGTGCTATATGTGCATAGATTGTGGTACTTGAAGTCGTAATGTAGATAAATTGTGTCTGTTGAAATGTCAACCAAACAACGCCATCGCAGAAAATGAGATGTTGCAAATATTCTGTATTTATACATATATTGTTCAGTGGCCAATTGTTGAAAAGCAGTTAGCTTAAATAGGGCTCCTGTAAAATACAAGTAAAATTTTCTTCCTGCCGTAATCATCATATCTCGATCTGTCCTCAACTTAAGTGAGCATGTGAGTTTTAACAGCTGTATGCTTAAATTTGCATACAAAATCACTGGTGGATGGGATCAGGTAAACCACATTGAATGCATTACATGGTTTAGAGTACTGCAGAAAAAAATCATTGGAGCTCAATGGCGCTATCTCGTCACGTACATTACCACGAAATGATTAAAGGATTACTGAATGGTTTTCCGTGCAGGATAGCGTGATCCATGCACGCGGGATGTTGCAAGATTTTCGGAAAGCGTAAAAATACACGAGCCGCAGGCGAGTGTATATTTACGCTTTCCGAAAATCGAGGAACATCCCAAGTGCATGGATCACGCTATCCTGCACGGAAAACCATTTAGTAATTGTTTTATAAAATAACTAGAATAAAACAACGGTTAACACTTTTTAAACCATTGATGAAGTACGCAATTCTCCCAAGAATCGTCTACTTTAGCTTTGTCGGCATTCGACCGTACGCTACAATTTACACAATTTTAAAACTTTTCGCATAACTTTTTTGTTTTGTGTTCTTTTGTTCTAAAACATGGTGAAAATATAGTATTTTAACAGAGATATAGACTAGTACTAAACCGAAGAGAAGATGTTGTTAAAAACCGATGTTATTAACGGCCAAAACTGGCAGATATGCTAGTTTCATTTTGTAATTTTGTATTTTTTCGTAAACAAAAAACTAAAAACATATCGGTATTTGAATTGCAGTATGTGTGTAAGAAAGCATAGCAGGGAAATAAAATTTAGTCCTTTATAAGCACTATTGTATGCTGATTCGAACGGTTGTACTTTTATCGCTACAGCATAAACTGAAACAAAAATATGCGAGTGCCAAAAATCGTATTTCAGTTAAATTTATAACGTGAACAAAACAAAAATACAAGTATGCAAGACATTATAGAAGTTTGACAACATAAAAGATTATAGTTTCTGTACCTTGTGCTTTAGTATTTGACTTTGTCTTTATTCTCCGCTAATTTCAGAAGTTGAAATGGTTTTTTGTCGGCAATTCTAAGCCCGTAACAAGCTCGTAAAATGCGAAGCGATGTCAACTTTCAAATTTCCCGTGCAGGATTGTCTCATCGTGCACGGGTATTGACCAATCAGATTGCGTGTTTTACTGTAGTTATTTTATAAAGAATATTATAATATAGCATTTGTATAATCTGAACGCTGATTGGCTAAGAGCCGTGTTGATATAACTCTATGTCAACACGGAAAATTTCCCGCCACTCTTCTGTCGAAGTTTTTTGTGCTATATTATAAAAGAAATATAAAACATTTTTTCCGTATTGATATACAGTTATATCAACACTCGTGAAAATTGGAAAAACTCGAAATTGTATGAAAACACTCCGCCCTGCGAGCGTCGTGTTTCCACACAATTTCTCGTTATTCCAATTTCCACTCGTGTTGATATAACTGTATATCAACACGGAAAATGTTTTATATTTCTTAAATGAACAACGCTTGTACCTAAACTAATTAACATATTATGAATACGTACTAGAAATTATAGCAAATAGAAGTATTAGGTTTTCTAATAGATCTAGAGGTAGGAAGATTGTGTCTGAGCCACCTGTGGTTTCTGAAAAAATATATTGGTCCTACATGCATGCTTCCTGGTAGAAATTAGAACATATTGTCGGAGAGTAGTATATGTAAGAAAATTACCAAACAACCGTTGGCCATTTTATTCACTAATTACTGGCAATGCTAATTAAATTTACTTCGAACGAAGCAACATAATTATAATGTTATCCAGTTTTGCCTACTGCACGCTTCTGTTTCGCACCAACACACCGAGTCCAACATTCGGCCATTTGTTTGATAAAAACGTTAAAAACTACGTTTATTTAACTACGTTAATATGAGAAACCGCTCTTTCGTGTTCTTTTATTCTGGTTTACCTATTCGGATCTCGTATTCCGTAAATAATACACATACATGCTATGCCTTATAAGTGCAATACGTACTATATACACAATGTTTGTGGGAATTGACTTTTTCTGTACCTACATCTGTCCTGATTTTTTTAGCTTCCTATCTTTTCAGCTATGTTCTATGTGTTTGTTGAAAGCCGTGGTTATGAGGATCCACAAGGATCTAACGCCATTATTGAAGTAAACGACGTAGACTACGCAGTTAGTACACGAGGCTTTAACATCGTCGTTGCTGATCGCAAAGCAGGTAAGCACGGTTGTCCAAAATGAAAAGAATGGAAAAATAATCGAAGGCATTTTTTGCAAACAATCTATGACACTTGTTGTAAGAATAGATCGTAGCACGAGAATTTATTATAGTCAAATGTAATCAAAAGAAACATTAAATAATGTAAAGCTTGAGACGTTCTAAATATTTAAGACTATCGGCCAACTTCCTGAAAGTTCACATATGTGTAAGCTAGTAGTGTAAGCCATTCATGGTGGGCAACGTTATGCTTGCTCTTTTTTTGATATTCTCGGTCTGAGCAAATGCTGAAAAGCTTGTAACAGAAAATGTTATCAAAAAATTTTGTCTGCTTTTGCAGACTTTGCTTTGCAGTCCATTATAGTTTAACTATTTTTTTCATCTCATTTTTGTTTCATTTCAAGGTTACGTCGAAAACAGCACTGCCTATGATACCTATGCAAGTTACAATGAAACTCAAAGAATGGTCGTGTTTTTAAATGCAGTTTCATCAAAGATGAAGTAAGCTCATAAGTATTAGAAAATGTCAACTTTACTTCAAACTTTTTTTATTTTATTTATTAATAATTCAAATTCACAGGCTAACTAAGATGGAAATAAGAGGACAATTAGTTCTGGCTTATTTCTTAAATTTTAATACGTTACAATGAGAGTTTGATGCAATTTAACTGCGATAAAACGTCCTATTACGCTAAAAATGATCCTGATATTAACGCTGCAGTTAATAAGTGGATTGCACTATTCACTAAAACCGCAAATCACCATGCCCCATTAAGGCAGACAAGACTCAAAGGAATTAGTCACCCATGGATGAGTTCTCAACTTTCCAAGGAAATGCAATATCGAGATAAGCTATACAAATCTGCAATTAAACTGAACACAAAAGAGCAAAGCAATGGCACTTATACAAGAAACAAAAGAACTTCGTGAACAGAGAAATAAGGCGTTGTAAGTCAGAATATTATACTAAACTTAGCTATAGATGAAAATAAACAAAATTCGTCTGCCTTATGGAAAACATTAAATCAATTCACATCACGTAAAAAGAGCCCAGGTATTGCGGTATTGCGTGCGTTGAATCTGAAAGAATTATTTACTCTGACACTAAATCGATGGCCACTATTTTTAATGAATATTTTGCCAATATAGGTACTAGACTGGCAAATAGGCTTAGATCTCTTACCACCGTGACCACTGGAGCTATTAGTTCTACTCGAAATTGGTTCAATAGTAATATGATTCCCAAATTTGAATTGCAACCAGTATGTGAACAATTTGTGTATGATCTACTAAGACAATTGATAGTAAACAAAGCAATTGGGCTTGATGAAATTAGTCCACGTCTGCTCAAGGACTCTGCTCATGTTATAACACCAAGTCTTACTCGGTGTTTTAATCGATCTCTGGCAAACAAAATGTTCTCATCTATTTGGAAAAAGGGTAAAGTATCACCACTATTTAAAAGCAAGTTTATATGTGTAACAGCACTATATATAAACTTAAGTTAATGAAACAAGCGAAGGGCCAGAAGTAAAGTTGTGCAAAGTCTAATGGGGTACAAAGGTCAGTCCAGGAACCGCATGATCATACACGTGCCTTTACCACAAACTGTTGTAACAACAAACCATTGTCTAAATCCCTCTTTATGTGTCTGGGAAAATTGGGCCAATCAAGTTGCACCATTTTGTCTACATAGCTTCCTGTTTGGATCAGTAAGCTTCATTCTGCCACATGCAACCAAAGACATCTGACCTCTGCATCAAGAGATTTTCAAATTTCCACCCATCCCACCCTTCAGCAATTTGTACCACTTTAGCGTAACTCGTTAAAATTAAATAATCAGATATGATTATGTAAATACTCTGTGATACACTCTGTCAGCATCACTTACATGAATACTATTCATGCAGCGTTAAATGAAATATTGTAGGAAAGTTATTGTTGTCAATAATAATAGTAGTAAAAAAAATATTTCAACCCCATAGACTCACACAAACCAATGTATTGTACAATAAACAATGACCATCACGGGGATCTACTACCCCTTGGACATTAAAGTGAACAATGACCATCACGGGGATCTACTATCCCTTGGTCATTTAAGTAAACAATGACTATCACGGGGATCTACTACCCCTTAGACATTTAGAATGCCCATCTCGGGGAGCTACTACCCCTTCGGCAAGGTCCAACATGGGGGACCTATTACCCCCTGAGGACATAATTATATCATAATCATAATGCTATAATTGTGAGTCTGTGGGGGGAGGCAATTTGACCACAGTTTATAATTATATAAGAATTGGAGCATTTCTCCCCATCAACCCTTCTCTCACAACATTGTGTGTGTGTGTTATAGTGGTTTCTTAATTGTCTCCAAATATTTTCCTGACGATTGGTGCATTAATCTGGTGATCAGTGCGATCCCAACAATTACAGGCCGATAACTGTTTTACCAGCGCTTAGTAAAATCATGGAGAAACTTGTTCATATTCAACTCTGTAGTTATCTTAATGAGAATAACTTAAAGCAATTTGGTTTTCGGCCAACACTTTCAACCGGACTTGCACTGACACAATTCACCGATAGTATTCTTGGAGATATGGATGCTGGTCGTTTTACTGGTGCTGTATTTTTGGATCTCAGTAAAGCGTTCGATACTGTGGATCACGCCATTTTACTGGACAAGCTTCGCTCTCTTGGAGTCGATGAGGATTCTCTCAATTGGTTCAGATCATATTTATCCGAAAGAAGTCAAGTTACATCAATCAGTGACAGTATTTCATCTCCTCTACCAATGTCTGTTGGAGTCCCTCAGGGAAGCATCCTTGGGCCGCTGCTTTTCATTGTGTATATAAACGACTTACCATCGCTCGAATTGCAAAGTAAAGTCATTTTGTATGTAAAGTCATGATAAATGATCTGTAAAGTCATTGTAAAGAATGATTTGTAAAGTCATTTTGTAAGTAAAGTCATGATGCTGTGTTATACTATTCCAGCAAATTAAGATATTAAGGATTTGGAAAAAAGTTAAACGCTGATCTTGTCGTACTCTCGAGATGGTTTTATGATAACTTACTAATGATTAATATCTCAAAATGTAATGTAATGTAATGTAATTTAATGTAATTCTCAAAATGTAATGTAGTGTAATGTAATGTAATGTAATGTAATTTCTTCTGTTCGGAAGCCATCAAAGGCTTAAAAAAGTACAGGATATTAACATTCATGTTGATCTACAAGAAATTGAGAACGCTAAATCTTTTAAATACCTCGATGTGATTATCAAGCAGAATATGTGTTGGGCTGACCTTGTGGACTATCTTTGTACTAAAGTTTCCCAAAGGATTGGAATAATAAAACGTGTAAAGAATTTAATATCAGTTCATGCAAGACTAATTCTGTACAACAGTCTTGTCAGCCCCTTGTTCAGTTATGCAGACTTTGTGTGGGGTGATAATAACAACGCCTGTTTGATGAATCAACTGCAAGTGTTACAGAACAAAGCAGCAAAGATCATACTGGACATGCCCATGCGTTCTTCTGCCACTGAAGCTTTAAAATGAACTGGGTTGGAAATCATTAGAACAAATTCGCCTACTTCACAGGCTTACAATGGCATTCAAGTACTTACATGGTCATATTGATATTGAACTAGACGTGAAACTAAATAGAAACGTTCATAACCACGACACCCGAAGACGAACCGATGTACGTCTACCGTTAAATAAACGTAATTGGGATGAGCAAAGGTTTATTTATCACATTTTTAAGGACTGGAATAATCTCGATCATTCTCTTAGAGATACAGATTCTTTAGTGAATTTCAAACACTCTATTGAGAACATTTTTAAATAGATACTTTTATAATGTCTCTTTTATAATGTAATGCTTGTAAATAGATGTTAACTTATTATATAACGTATTTTCTATACATAGTAATTTAGTATGCAGGACCTTTATGAAAACAGCGTATTAGTGATTGTAGCTTCCTGTAAAAAAAATCTTACTAATTTGAGAATTAAGATATGTCAACTTCGTGAGGCTGTGCAGTTTAACGGCCTGGTGTGCCTAACGGCCTATTTTTCCTTTGTTGATGCGATTTTTCCTGCTAGAACAGGCACCTTTGATATCGGAGTATAGAGATAGTTTTTTATTTGATTAAATAGTAATGTTAGAAATAAACATATTCTTTGACGATTAATAGAGCCATATAGACAACTTATCCTTTCTAATAAATTCAACAGGTCATTTTATGCAATTTTTTAGCATTCCTTGAAATGCTTCTTTGATTTAAAACTTTAATATCTCCCATTGCATCATGAAATAATGAAACAAAAAGATGATAAAACCTATTATTTTCATTGCATGTGTCAGCTGTTTTAGTATTGCTGCTTTGTTTAATCATAGTTATGGGTTTGAAACGTTGTATAACAGTTAATTAACACGAATCATATTATAAGTTCATAAATGTATGTTTTTAGCAAAATTGTGCTGGTAGCTATTGAAGACGAAGGTTCAGACAGTATGACAAATGAGGGGTATCAAGCACTTTCGCAGGTGGCAGCGGAAGACATTACGTCACTCGGCTACAGAGACTCGTTTGCTCTAATTGGCTTTACAGGCAAAGAAAAACCTACATTTGTGAAACAAGTATGTGATGAACTGGAAAAATATTTCTTTCTTATGTGGATTATAGTTAGCATCGGCTTTGTAAACAATTATTGCATGAGGTTTTTGTGATATGCAGAATTGTCAAAGTCGAGGTAAGAGTGATACATTTTAAGCCAAGAAAAAATTAGCATATATAGTAACGCAATGGCATGAAAACAGAAAAAGTCAAAAAATGTTTTACTGCTTTGTTTTGTTGCCATGCCAGCAAATTCCGCCTACTAATTTGAAAATGAATTTGTTATTCTAATTTTATAACTTTTTATTGTAACTATAAGTGTATATGTAATAAGCTTGATGTTTCTCAGAAACCATCTGAAAAACACTTTTTGTGATGTTGGCTTTCCTGAATAAAAATTGTTATCAATCAATCAATCAATCATACTGTAATAATCTGCATCGTATGCTCGACATGCAGGTAACTCTATACGTTATTTTTCTAGCCGAGAATTGATCCAGTTATCTGTTAGCAGATAACTGAGTTATCTGCTGATTGCGGGACGATCGCATTTATCTGCAAGTAATATAATTGACCAATCACAGCGCATAAAACAACTGCAATGTATAATAATATAATTTATCTGTTAATTGACCGTAAATATGATATTCATAATTAACAGACTTAATTCGACATATTTTACACATATTCGAAATAACTTGATGTATGAGTCAGTCGATGAATTTCTAAAATATTGTGAATAACGTCTAAATCAAAATGGTACTGCCAGAAGGTTCATTTTCTCACATACAATATAAATTATACTCTATAAACTTGATAACTTCTTAGAATAATTTACTACTTATTTCAATTTCATGCAAGTACGTCCGTGTTGTATCAGATATACAACTCTCAGCTTCGTTTCGAGTTTGTATATGCTTATACAACAGCCGCTTATGTTGGTGAAGCACTTAAATATACTGATTATAATATAAGTACGGTAAAATCCGTAATGTGATGAGCGTTAATTTATCATACCATAAAGCACGCTGCTAGCTTATCGAAGAAACTCTACCAGTACATATTTTCCTAAGATATTTTGTATTTGTATAGATATAAAATAAAAACTTCGAAGACCAAATAACGGCATGAATACGACATTATAGTGACAAGTAATAGACAAAATACCTGGTAACTACCTTAAACAAGTAACTCGGTTGTCAAACGGTGGAAACATTTTTCTACACTTGAGTGGGTGAACATTGTAGCTTGCAAATTTTGCAGTCGCCGAAATGCCGAAACGTTTTCCGCATGCTTTATCAGACCATAAACGCACGCGTCTCGTTTTCTATTTCTTAATTTCCAAGCAGAATCCACTTATTTGCGACGTTTTCAATTGTATGTTACAGAATCATTTAATTATTATATGGCAGCCAATCAAAATTCATTCTACTCCCAATACATACAATTACGATACTGTGGAATTTCCAAAGTCGTGTATAGGGATCTGTGACTTTATTCGAAGTTATTAATTTAGTGAGTGAATGAATGTTGCCTATTTAAAGGAACCTGTGTAGGTTATTCAAGAAACATAAAAAAACCAAGTCAACAAGTTTGTATATAGTTATACATCGACACCATGCGGAAAATGAGAAAAACGAGAAATTGCGTGTGGAGTTTTACACGTTTTTCACACATTTTGTGTCCACTTTCCACCACTGTGATTAGCTGAATTTATATTTACATTTTTAGTGGTATAGCTTAGAGAACAATAAATAACTTCAACAGAAGAGCACGGAGAAATATTCTTGTTGAGATTAAATAAAATAATTGAAATACATTAGAAATGCGATATATTATAATTATAACGCTACTTTGTGCAGATACACACACTAAATGTTACGTAATCGCTAAATTTCTCACCTTTTCAAACTTGCATTTTAGGTCCACAACGTTAAAGGAAAAGGACCAAGTGTTGTACATGGAATCATTAATTAAAATCGTAGAGTAACAATGATGCACAGCAGGTCATATATTAGTAATATATATTTACTAAAAGTGAAGAAGTATAAAGCACCATAAGTAGTAAAAAATCATTATTCTAATTTCGTTCATTTGTATAGGTTTGTTTGTGATAAATAATTCAAAGTATCGTAAAAAATAGAATAGCCGAGTTTTCCTTAGCATACCTGTACATGTGTATATATATGTACATTCTACGAAATATGATATATTTTGTTAACTGCATGGTTGTGGTTATATCAACTGCAAAACGGCTGTTTTGACCAAACATCCCATTAAAGCTAGCAGAGTAGGTCGATGATTCATCGGGGTTCTGCAAGGTCATATCGAGGAGCACAAGCTTTCGTGAGATAGCACAGCTTCCAACCTGAGTAACCAGCATTGAGAGAACAAGCAGAATACTACGTGATATAATCAGTCTGTGTCGACGAGCGAATGAACATGTTCTCCTGATTATATTGGCTTAACAGAAATTACTAATAACCCAACTGCAGCCATATAATACAAAAATAAATTAGCTTCATAGGTGAGGACGCGTAATACGGTCGGGTTCTAGTGTCACTTTTTCTGCTTGGTGCTGTTGACCTTCTAGAATCCAATTCAGCTATCGTCTTACAGGTAGATGGCATATAATTTTCCATTTAGTCATGTACATTTCGAAGTCGCGTAAGATATATAAAGCAACTGCGAAAGATTATTAATGTATAACATTTAATAATGAGTGAATATCATATCTTCTCCATTTTAACCCATCAAACGAAAAATTTTCTACAAGGTCTATAGGTTTGTCGGACTGCTTTTCAAATGTCACAGCTGATGTCCTAGACGTGTTGGGTTTTTTTACCTTAGACGTTGCAGTTTCTCGTACACCATGCGGTTTGGAAACAGTTGCATACTGTTTGCCAACTGTCTGATAGTGTAAAAACTTTCTTTGTGATGACGTTTTTGATGAGTAGTAAAAAGCTCAGTTGCATTAACTACAGGTATAACGTTTTGACTTTTGCAATATGAAATATGATATATGATATATGATATATAGCATGCGGGGAGGTCAGGCCTGAGTGACTAAATGTAAATCTACGACACAGGGAAGGTAAAAAACAATATCTAGTAATGGAAATACCCAAATGGGTAATAGCAATCGTATTGGTATCATGTCAAATGGACAATATTTTGTAACAACAGTCCCTATGTTTGTAATGAGGCAGTAACTAAAATATGAAGTATGGTATAGCATGAAAGCCGAGTGACTTATTGTAAAAGTATGGGGTGAGGAGGATAAAAAATAATATTCAAGTAGGTAATAGGGACCATGTTAGTGATATGCAAATATAAACAATATTTAGTAACAACAGTCTCCTTGTTCCTAATGAGGCAGTCAACATAGCATATGAAATGTGAAATATAAAGTCAGCTAGTAGTGGGTGACTTATTGAAAGTGTATGAGATCGGGAAGGTCATCAAAAATTGAACAAAAATCTTGTAGTATGTAGGTTTAATTGGCAATCAATTATAAATCACGAACGCACACATGTATAGTAAACTAAGGCTTGTGTGCCTTGGTTACACCGTAAAGAATAGCCGCATCACATGTTGTGTATGACGAAATGCGAATGGAAAACCATATACTGGTCAGTTATACAAAAAGGTTGTACGAGATATGTATATAAACAAAATTAGTAGAAGGAAGGAGGGAAATTTCATGTATGTAGCTAAAACAGATATCCGCGTACGCGGCGTTTCATCCTTCGTGGTCTCGTCAGCGGGAAATAGGGGCAGGCACGTGTTAAGAAAGATAGAGGAACGAAATACAAGAAAGATAAATGACAAAAAATAATAAACAGTAATGAGAAGAAAGCATACAAAATGTGTTGACGATTTTTGAGAAACCAATATGTTTGACCACGATAAATAAGGTTACCAAAGTATCAATAATTTCTCACAGCGATCGAGATGCGTTCATATGAAAGGACGAGAGCAAATAGGGGAAAGGGGCCTTAAAGTGTTTATGCAACGAAATTTCACCCCAAAGTTTTATGGCGTCAGTGTTAAGTTAACGTAAAATGGGTTGGTAACTTCTTTTACAGAAGTTCTTCGTTTTGCTTCTTTCGGGAGAAATTTGGCTTTGAATAATATGAAAATATCATACTTATGACATCACAGTGCATAATGAGTTTTTAGTGCTGTAGGAATTTTTCTTAAAGTATCCACAATAAATTTCCAAAAGTTGCACTAAAATACAGCAAATCAGAATTTGTAAGTTATAATTTTGGGATTTTGTTCGACAAAATTAAATTGTTCGAAAAATCTATGTTGTATTAAAATACATTATGCGCTATGATGTCATAAGTATGATATTTGCATATTATTCAAAGCTAAATTTCTCACGAAAGAAGCCAGACAATGAACTTCTGTAAAAGAAGTTACCAACGCATTTTACGTTCTCTCTACACTGAGGTCAAAAAACTTTAGGGTGAAATTTCGTTGCATAAACACTTTAAGCGTCTGAATGAATTGCGTGCCTGTGGGTTTCGCGCATGCGTAATTGTGATGTGAAGGATGAGGCTCGGTAAGGGATAGTGTGGGTGTCATTAATGATAGTTAGGGATAGGTTTGTTGTACGTATTTGAGGGACTTCATGTAATGTAAGAGGAATGGATGTACTGTCGTAAATGTGGTTTCAAAATAAGTTTGTATAAGGTTGTAAACAATATGGACATAGTATAATGTTCGCGAAGGGAAACGATGATGTCAAGTTGTATACAACGATAAGCTGAGTAATGAACAAGCCAGATGAATCTTCATTCTTGAACATTTAGTCAGTGTAATATTGTAAAAAATGTGCAGGTAAATAGTCAATCTTATTTATATACAACGTCTATAAAATAGCCGATCTCATTTATATACAACGCTTTTTATAGAATATGTACAGAATATCAACATTTGTACGTACTGTACGATCACAAGAATCACCAGGGTATGTTTGTGTTGTGTATGTTAACAGGGTATGTTAACCGGTCCTGTTAGCTTGGTAATACACGGTAAGGATATTTATAAGTATCAGCATGATATTCATAGATATGGGTAATGTATTTGGTTCACTATTCCTCATAAAATACTTCGCTATGATTAAGTATACTTAGGTATATATGTGCCGAGGTATTTCAAATAGCAATAACCTTTCAGTCTTTCAAAATATAGTAACTTGTAGTTTTATCTCTTCCACATTCTAATCCATGTCCAGTCAAGATAGTAATAATTGTTGTGTTTTCAGCAAGTATATTCATATATCCATGCACAAAACCTAAAGGAAATTCACAAGCCACTAGAAAGGTGAACTTCGACGTGTACAAAGTTTAGTAGAATCAACTATGTATGAAACCACACTGTCGCTTATGAGGATATACTAGAAGTCTGACACATAATGGCGGATGACTTTCGCATCTCAGAATTATTAACCCTGGCCCGAAGCACCGCTTGCTCGGCGATAGTTATAGAATAATCTCTCTGATCAATATAAAAGCAAGGGCGAGGTCTCAAAAAATTATGAAGAACTACTTAGAAGAAGTAGCTTGACGTCCAGCGGTTTATCTGACAGTAAAATTATTTGAAATTATAACCATTTTTAGGGTGAAAATTCTGTTATCGAGAAGCACTTTTCGAAGAGCTTGCGCGCAAAAATGACACATTTAAAACGCAATTTGAATACATAAGGTTAAAATATGGCACATGCTGCTTGAGCTCAGAAAGTTTGAAAACGATTCGTCAATGCCAACGCGAACGCGCGGCGTCCAAATCTCGGATTATTTACTGTTTTTTTGTTTTTAAATTTAAAGCGCTCATTAATTATGCAGTTTGCTTTTTGCAGTTTAACTTTTTGCACGCTCAGATTTTTTGCATAATTTAGAACACGGGAATCCACAAGGGACTTTAATTAAGCTTTTACTAGCGTCGTTTAACTTTATTAATGCTTTAAACTTGTATAATTCTTTAAATATTACATTGTAACATATGTATACATTCAAGTTATAGCTAGGGACGCGTTAATCGCGTACGTCCATTCCGACCCTGTAGATGAAGCCAAGGTCGTCTATAAACCATGAAGTCCTGTAGTGATTTGTGCTAAGGTTATGAGCCAGTGTTGATAGTTCGTACGTTACCCTTCGGTGCTTGAACATCTATTGAGTGTAGTTGTCGTCTTTCAAGCCAGATATACACCATGGTTTGTGAAACTCATTTAGGATATGTGCATGGGTTGGGTGGGCGGGAAAAACGATTTTTGTTGAAACTTTTATCCGCGTACCGGCTTGAGCGAGCCCAAATACAATATAATGAAATTCAGTGCGCGTTTCGCTTTGTATTCAGTTAAGCTTCGCTTGCGATTGGTTATTGTTTCGCGCTTGACAAAGTCACAGTTTTCATTGGCTAGAGGAGAATTATTTGTTACTCACGTGCATCAGTCATTTCACGGTCATTTGCATGCTCTAAATCATGCACCTTGGAACGAGTCTGGCGTATATCTGACATGATGACAACCTAATTGTGCCGCATGCAGGATGCATGTTTGGTTTTGCCAAAACCAAGACATTATAAACCGTAATCTGATCAGAACGTTTCCTCATTAACTTCATTTTATTGATAGCTTACAGCTTAATAAAATTGGCTTTAATGATTAAAGCTGTTCTGTGGTCAAGGCTCGCAATGATGCGCGGTAACATAAGAAACACACACACGCAAGCTTTTGTGGGAGAAGGGGTTTCGGGGTGAAACACTCCTGGTCTTGGTTACAAAATATGGTCAAAAACGTCATCCCAAAGACTCATGTTACATTATACTAGATTGTTCATTAGATTGTTATATATCAAAGGAGATAGCTATGCAACTGTACACACAGTTCCTTCCGTTAAGCGCACACGCGGCAGAACGTTAAATATGCGCACACGCGCATACCAAGGAGATAGCTATACTCTCAATACCTATCAGACCAACTTTATACACAGTTGGACAGTTCTTCAGATTCAACTGATCTATCATTACAATAAATAAGCGTGAGTCTATGGGCTTGAACGTGACAATCAGGAGCGTTTCATCCCCACAAATACACAGAATGTGTATTCCCCATAGACGAACAACCAACTCCCACAACAGCTGTAGTAATATAGAAGACAGCTTTTGCCAGGAAATGGTAAGACTTGCTGTTTAGGCATTACCATTGGTTTTATTACAGCTGGATCATCAGGGTGGCCGGGAAAAACCTGGATACAGGAAACCTGGATGGGGCCAGACAAATCCAGCAGCTTCCCCATAAAGCTCCTATATTACAACTTAATGATGAAACCACTGGTAATACGGAAAACAGAGCTGACCATTCTAGCCTTTTTGAAATATTTGTTCATCACTATTTAATCAGTTCAGCATGCTTGTGTTTTATGGCAAGAATAAAAATAACTTGGCATATTCAAAACATTGTTTTGCTGTGGTCTTCATTTTCAATATTTTTGGAAACTTTTATCGTTAGTTTTACAAATCGACTGCGCCGTTAATCGATAAACTGAAGCTTGTACTTTGCAATTCCGAGCGGCGCGCGCAGACTTACAGCTAGCGATGCTTAACTCACTGTGCAAGCCGCTATATGCCTCACGAGTCAGTATAGTGTTTGGTTATGCAACTTAAGCAGAAACAAATTTGAAATAAATAAACTGTGTCAAAATTTAACTCTAATTTAAAATTGACAATATATATATATATATAAGTTTGGAACGGTAGCTATTGTTCTAATATTACTTGTAAACATATGATAGTTTAGCTGTATATAGCTATTGTCATATGTTATTAAAACCATTACCATTACCAATAAGATGCCGAATGCCGCTAGAATTAATATTAATTTTGAAAGTAAACATTGAAATTTAAGTATAGTGAAGAAATAGATTTTCCTTTGTGAAAGCAGAAATTTTTTTTCCACTGGTCTGAATAACGGGATAGAATTTCTTGATATGTGTCAAATACAGATCTTGTGCTCAATATTTCTCAAGATATCTCATCTAGGAAAGCAATCATATTTGTATCGCATGTCTAAAACGCATTAAAATATATTCAGCTGATTAGATCAGGTAAGATTACACAATAATCTCTCTTGGCAAGCCTTTTTTATGCTCGTGTTCTACCACAAATGACAAATTGTGTGCATTTTGATTAGATTTTAAACGAAATATGCAACAAAAATTTTGGAATGCCCTGAATACTTACGATACCAAATACAGCTAGCGCACATCATGATAAATGTTATATCAGATGCGACACTCAACTAGGTGCCACAATCCCCTTCAGACGTTGGTGTTGTTGCAATATCTGCTGTACCGTACTCACCAGAGCGCAGGGAAGAAACCGCGTCAACAGCTAGTATACACGCATGCTTGAAACGATGTTGGAGACACTATACAAGCTCTTCTACAGGACTGAGACGCGACGCTCGACGTTGGGTTTGGACAAGAATCTGCCGTACGTGTTGATCGCGATCTCGTCTAGAACAGCTGGGCTGCTGTTGTAACAACCTTGCTGAGGCATCGTGGACATGGCTTCGACAGCGGCACGGGCCGCACTGGTTGCTATAACGGCTACCGATTCTTCCACGCTACGAGGAACAATTGATCGTATATTATATGCGCCAAGTGGTCCTCGGTAAATAACGAAGATTGTGGGTTGTCACGTTAAGCAAATGTCGACTTAGAGGGCAAATTTTCGTTCCCTGCGGCATCTACCGTTGGCCTCGAAGACGAACTGGTTGCGTGCTGTTGTAGCCGAGACTAAAGCATTCTTTGGTCCATGGTTAGGTAGTCCTCTCTCAGTACATTGGCGTCGTAAACTCTCCGTATCACTATCGCCGCCGTTGATCGAGATCGATTATTGCGGTTAGAAATCCGTTTGGCGTTTTTACGATTTTTGTTGAAACTTTTAGCCGCGTACCGGCTTGAGCGAGCCCAAATACAATATGGGGAATACACATTCTGTGTATTTGTGGGGATGAAACGCTCCTGATTGTCACGTTCAAGCCCATAGACTCACGCTTATTTATTGTAATGATAGATCAGTTGAATTTGAAGAACTGTCCAACTGTGTATAACGTTGGTCTGATAGGTATTGAGAGTATAGCTATCTCCTTGGTATGCGCGTGTGCGCATATTTAACGTTCTGTCGCGTGCGCGCTTAACGGAAGGAACTGTGTGTACAGTTGCATAGCTATCTCCTTTGATATATAACAATCTAATGAACAATCTAGTATAATGTAACATGAGTCTTTGGGATGACGTTTTTGACCATATTTTGTAACCAAGACCAGGAGTGTTTCACCCCGAAACCCCTTCTCCCACAAAAGCTTGCGTGTGTGTATTTCTTATGTTATCGCGCATCATTGCGAGCCTTGACCACAGAACAGCTTTAATCATTAATTATGCAGTTTGCTCATTTAACTTTTTGCACGCTCAGATTTTTTGCATAAATTAGAACACGGGAATCCACAAGGGACTTTAATTAAGCTTTTACTAGCGTCGTTTAACTTTATTAATGCTTTATTTCAGCATATTGTATAAACGATTTTTGCAGATATTACAATCTCGATCCCAGGGCCTTTTCTTAAATTAGGGAAGGGAAAAGGCCCTGGCATCGGCTGGTCACATGACACCCAGAATATCTGAGTGTAAGAATATGTTAATTTCTGTGGTCTCTGTGAGTGTTTGCATAAATAATAAATCAGAGAAGTAATTTTTAACGTTCTACAGCTAGCTTTAAGATAAATAACTTCCTATAAAAGCAAACTTCTATGGACTATAGCTGGCTCTACATCTTCGGCTGTATATATGACACTTCAATGCCCAATGAAATAAAGTAATATGTTAAACCTGGTAGAGTAAGTGCTTAGTAGGTATAATACAGTTAAAACTTGTTTAGAAGATTGCCGTGTTTGAGCGGATAACATGCATCAGTTGTCCCAATACTTTCATCAAATTCCGATGATGAAGCATACGGATATTGTACGTATATGACTTTATGCGAAGAGCGTTAAGAGTCAGCCGAATAAGTGATTTAAAGCTACATAAACAAACTAAGTAAAGGGTTTAAATGATTTAAATCTCTCTTCAGTTGTATTTTATGAATAAATTATACTCTTAAATGAATAAATTATACTCTTTAATTGACAGTTTGAATGAGCCAATGGGATAACAAAATAGACCAGCCAATGCCAGGGCCTTTTCACTTCCCCAATTCAAGAAAAGGCCCTGGGATCGAGGTTGCAGATATTAACAACGTTATCAAGGGTTTATTTACAGGGTTTATTTATAAAAATTAACATTGTTGCTATAAGTCTTCAACATGACCACCATTTCGTTGCAAGCATAGCTCAGCTCTGGCAGTCATGCTATTTACAGCGCGTCGAACCATAGCTCTGTCCTGCCTAAGAATATCCATTTCGTTACGGATTTTCATCTCGAGGTCATCCAGATTAGCCGGCGGTGTAGTATAAATTTAGACTTGATACAGGAAATTCCTTAAAATGTTTTACTTCACTTGGGAAAAGGTGAAACGTCAATGTGGCACCCAATAAGCGTACATAACGTCGAAATAAGTAAACAAGGGCAAATGATTATATCAAGCAGGACAGAGTTATGGTTCGTCGTGCTTATAACACAACACAATCAGTCCATAGCTGAACATTGTAAACAGTGAAATAGGGCTGTTTAAAAGATCAAGAATGCAACAATTTTCATAAATAAACCCTGAAAATTATTCTCGAATAACGCAATATCCCTTGTGGATTCCCGTGTTCTGATTTATGCAAAAATCTGAGTGTGCAAAAAGTTAAATGAGCAAACTGCATAATTAGTAAGCACTTTAAATTTAAAAACGCAAAACAGTAAATAATCCAAAATTTGGAAGGCGAGCGTTCGCGTTGACATTGACGAAACGTTTTTAAACTTTCTGGGCTCAAACAGTATGTGCCATATTTTAACCTTATGCATTCAAATTGTGTTTTAAATGTTTCACTTTTGCGCGCACACTCTTTGAAAAGTGCTTCTCGGTAACAGAATTTTCACCCTAAAAAGGGTTATTATTTCAAATGATTTTACTGTCAGATAAACCACAGGACGTCAAACTACTTATTTCCACCAAAGGTTTTCGCAAACTTTGTGCGCTGATTAATTTATTGACTTTTTCCCAACTGTAAACTTTTTTTGATACTGATACATCCTGTATAGATCTGCTTCCAGCAGATTCTGTACACGAGATTGCGCGATACTTTGTTTATATTCAATCCAGCCGAATTAAACAGACGGCCACCGGATAATTTTATAGCTTCTTGAAAAAAACATGATATATCTTGGTTTTTATCGTTGAATCTAATTTTTGGTTCCAACATAATGTAATTCAAAATGATTTGTACTGATTTGAAACAAAATTTCACATGTCTCGTTGAATACAGTGCAAAAAAGGCAGATTGAAATAAAATTTTACATGTCCCATTTGAGACAGTGCAAAAAGGTAACATTAAACACCATTCCAGCTAAAGTGCTCAAAACTACAGCCCGTTTTTGTTTCAAATAATTTGGTTCACATTTTAATGTCCAAGCTTCGTTAATGTTGCTTGCTGTTCACAAAATTACGCTTCATGGGGAAATTTAGAATATTTGGCCTACATTTTTTATTGTATTAGCTAGCATTTTGTGACATTTGACTTGCATCTGTCCTACATGTATATTGGCGTGTACTCATTAAAATTGCTGCAGGTGGCAAACTAGAATATATCGAAGACGATTCAATTGGAAGGAAGAAAATTTGTGAGGTAGATTTTGTACATCAAGTATATGTTCTTTGTCACTGCTTTAATAACTGTTATTTATTTAACATAGTTCGCTACTGATGGGTCTTTTAGCGCGAAATTAAAATTTGTAGTTAAAAATTTTGCGCTCCGTTCCCCATGACCTGAAGAAGTCATTCGTACGCGTTGCCGAACTGCTATGAAATATTGTTCTTCATGCAGTGTAGTTCTACTGTATAACTACTAGCAAAATTTGCATGCGTTTTAAAAGAGATTCCCGGTCTTTTTTTGTTAGTTAATTTACAAGCATTTTCAATTCCCTGGCTATAGATCAAACTATTAATGTGCTTTTTCAGTTGCGTTATGCGCTGTGGATATATTATATTATGCCAATAAATACCTTATAAGATGTGGTTATATTTAAAAATGCTTTGGATCCGTTTTAAAATAAAAGCGTAAACTTTGTAACAATCGATACTTTTGAATCTCACCTAATTTAATTAAATACTTAAAAACATTATAATATATGCAAGGCAACTAATGTCACAATAGACCGAGTATCATTTTAAATTTTGGCTTTATAAGTATCACATCTCTAACGCAACGATGGATTATTTACATTAGCCTGCGTGCTGGCCCATCGATGGCAGAGAATATTGGGCCTGCAAGAAAGACCGTGTATTTTGTACTAACCGCATTCGCACACAAACGCAGCATTCTGATTGGCTGTTTGCCTTTGGATTCTATAATTTGACTGTATTTTCAAGCAATAAATTTATTGCAGAGGCTCTCAATAAGCTTGAAATTGAATCTCGTTACACTTTTGCATCAAAAACAGAGCAAGAATATTACATACTTGGAGGAAGCAATGTTTTTGCCGTTATATCTGATAAAAACATTGAACTTATAAATGTCGTAATAAGTGTCGTAATGTTAATGGTATATGAACGCCAGAGCTGATCGCGATACACACCAATTTTTTTTTTGTCAAAGTTGTTTGCTCAGTGGAGCACGTCCCTAATAAGACGTTCAACGTTCTCTGAATACGAATATTCATGCCCAGCAAGTATAATTTAATTATTAATTCGAACCACCTTGTACTCTGCTAGCCATTGATATCTTAGACGACGCAACAGAAGAAGCCAGTGGAAATCCCTCATCAGTTGAAGTTTAAAGGCAGGTTTTTTGCTAAATTACGCCGCCAATTTGCCGGTTACGAATTTAGTCGATAATCAGTTTCGAGCAGTGAACTGTATAAATACTGGAACGAAAACTCCAGATAAAAACTCTGCGCTTGGGTGAAGCCAAGATGGCGGCAACAACTACAAATGTCGTAAACAGTCTTAGTACTATTTTTGTGTAAACATATTTATTAAATACGGCATTTTTCCCAAAAGCACAAAAATTTCTTATCATGGGGGCTCATGCCAAAAAATACATGATTAAAAAACACACATAAATTAAAGAACACAACATTAAAGCGACACACAAATACAAGTAATAGACAGAGCAAACAACATAAATGTGATACAAGACAAATAAACATAACAAGACTATTTTCCCGAGGTCTTTGCTATTTTAATAAAGACTGTATCGCAAACTACGTAGGTTATAAGTTCATGAACCAAAAAATTACCTCTTAAATCAAAATAAACCTTGGCCGACTGATAGTTTCAGCAGATATAAGACAAGAGTTATCCCGAATAACGTGTGCATAGTAATAAGTACACAATTTAATTTAAACTGAATAAACAGTTTAAATTAAATTGTGTACTTATTACTATGCACACGTTATTCGGGATAACTCTTGTCTTAAATCAAAATAAAAACATCAAATATCGGTACATTCCCAGAAGAATGGTGTCAACCGCGCCGAGAGAAACAATAGAAAAGGAGTGAACTTGATAACCTATTGATAACCAATTTGGCTTCAAAGCTGGCGGCTAAGTTATCGTTCCAGTCTAATTAATTTAGAGTTTAATGGTTTCGAGCTAATTGAGCTATTGTTTTCATTGCTAGTAATGGAGAAAACCGCGCAACATTTTGATGCGTGTTCGTTTAGTTTTTGGGTTCCTGTCATCGGTTCTTTTTTGACTAATGACGAATGAGTGGGACGTATTTTTGCCGTGTAATAAAAAGCAGCGTTTTGCAAAATGCACGGTCGTTCTTGCAGGCCCAATATTCCCTGCCGTCCATGGGCCTGCATGCAGGCTAGGTTTTTGCATGGAAAACCTGCGTCATCTTCAGTTACAAATGTAACCGTATAATTTGGTTTTGCGGACAAAAACCGAGCTGTGAATTCTTTCGCCCTAAATAAACTGTTTTTAGATGATTTATTCTTTTCTTGCATATAATTATAAATCAATTTCTTTATATCTCAGCAGGCGACTGCGTTTTATCAATTGTGTATTATCTTACTGCGTTTTACCAATTGTGTATTATCTTACTGCGTTTTATCTTACTGATTTTGCCAATTGTGTATCTATTGCGTAATCCGTTTTTATTTTCCAAGACTTTTAATTCAGTTCTCTCGTTGCATTATAGCATTTTGTGTTATTAGTCTCGCGTGGATCTATGTATGTACAGTGGCTTAGGAAGAAAGTAATTATTGGGGGGGGGGGGGGGGGCACAACCCAGCACCATGAGGCGAGAGGTCTATATATATTACATAACCCGGCCCCCACAATTTTATTATTAGGGGGATCCGTGCCCACACAGCCCCCCGGTTCCTACGCCACTGATGTACAGTTTCGTAGCTACATACAGTAGACTCATTAAAGCTGCTGCAGGTGGGTAACAAGAATATATGAAGAAGATTCCATTGAGCGAAAAAGACTTGAAATATCTTGTATACGTAAATTTTGCAAGGTAAATTGTGTAAACGTTGTTGCTGCCACAATAATAAATAAGTTATCCTTTATTAGATATAGCTGCTGAAAGAAAAAAATTAAAGTATCAGACTTACTGAGCGACGGGTATTTTCGCGTAGATCCTAGCTACAGTGTAGTTAAATGTCTTTTACATTACGCCATCACCTTAAAGTAATTGCATTAGATGTAAAAAGATGCTGTTCAGCGGAACAACTTCGAATCTCCTAGATAAAACTTTGATATATGTGTTTTTAATGACTTGTACTATATAGTGGTGTTTGTAATGGTCCATTTAGCCGTCTTTTGAGTACTGTGCGCCTGTTTACTATCATTCGGTATCAAAGTGCTAAATTAACGATCTGGAAAGGTTCAAAAACTTGTGCATTCGTTTCTGTCTCCTAGAAAATCGTACTATCTAACCGTGGCAACACCTCAAATATCAACAGTATTTATAGTTATATTGAATTAGTAAATAGCATGCATATCATGCCAAGTGCGAAGCGTAATAAATAAAATTTGACAGGATATGTCTTGATAGGCCGATCGATCACTTTAAAGGAGCAGTGTCACCATCTGCGCATCTTGTTCTGCGCATAGTGTAATTTGATAGCGTTGGGCCAACGTTTTCAAGTTCGGAATCCAAGATGGCGTCTTCAAAGGAGGGCGAGCATGGTCTGAAATTCGATATTTCCGGATGATAAAAAAGCAATGGAATAACAAAGGTCGAAGGAAATTATGCGAAAATCAACGCAAAAGAATTTATTTGGTGTACAATGTATTTAAAGCATGGAGAATGCAAAAATGGAGGCGGGATGTAACCGTTGGAATTGCAGTGATTTCGCCGCACATCTGTTGTCTCTTGAATACAGAAGAAGGTAAAAATAATGCAATTTATGTGCGGTAATCAAGCTGAATCTACAAGAAATTCGTAAAATAGCAAGAAAATGAAGAAGTAAAATATCCGTGAAACGGTGACACTGCTCCTTTAAGGTGCACAACTATTCTTTGCTATCAGACAATAGCTTTAGGATCAGACAATATTAGCTTTAGTTGTTACAGCTACTTCCCTAACTTGGAGTGTCTCCTCTGTCTAAGTTCAAGCAATTTTTAATCCATGATTTTGAGTGAAATATAAACGATTTAAACTTGGAATAACTTATTATTTAGTGCCTAAGACAAGGTCTCTGATCCTGAGTTATTTCATGTCCATGTAAACCAATTGCTTTATTATCGGCTGTCCGCGTAAGCATGCTTGGTTTCTCCTGTCACTTGTTTTGTGTGGCCATTGTGTGTTTCTTCTGTTATAAGTATAACTTTATACACATATATGCCGTCATCTAACTCAAAACCTTCTGTAATTGTATATACGTGAATAATTAAACATAATCTGTCAGTTGCCTGACGATCGCTGAAGTGCTTGAAACTCAGAGTAGCGACAGCTAAACAATTTGTCTTTGTTGATTTATACTCGCTCTACTAGTAATAGTATTAAGGGCTCTTTATTTCTATGTCATCACTGTACCACACGTAATCATAATCCTATATATATATATATATATATATATATATATATATATATATATATATATATATATATATATATATATATATATATATATATATATATATATATATATATATATATATATCAGTTTTATCGCTCGAGAGACGATATCATATCAAAAATGACATCGGACAAAATATGATATCGTAACGAGAGCGATAAAACTGATATTAGCGAGTCTCGAATGTGATAACCTATTTATGACATGCTTGTGCCTTTATCTACAGCAAAAACCAGATTACATTTTCAAATTATTTATACTTCGAGTACATTTCAAAATGAATTCAAAATTATTGTTTAAAATACGCTAAACAGATAGAAACCACAAAAACAAACCAAAAATAACTTATCTTTTAATAGCTGCAAATTTCTTTGTGTTATTTTCCTTGTATTATTATATAATATATATATATATATATATATATATATATATATATATATATATATATATATATATATATATATATATATATATATATATATATATATATATATATATATAAATTTTTTATTTTTACCCCACCCCTTCTTTAGAAATTCTGGCTATACGTCCCTGTCCGATTGGATGATTAAATCCAAAGAGAGAATAATAAAGAATGTACATGTGTATGTGCATGTACATGTTTAATAAATAAAAACAATATTTTGTTACCATTAATTTTATGATGGGGCATGAAACATTGAGTCCATTATCTCATTGATATACCACATATTATCCAATGTTTTTGACCAGCACGAAATTTTGTTTACAAAATAAAACATTTCCTATACCCTGGGGTAGCACTCTCATGACCGTGATCTTAAAGATCGAATCCTTCCATCAAAGATTGAATCAGTGAATCCAAAGACTCAATCGTTGCATTCTGGCAATTGATGCAACGCTCATTTAAATGAATTTATCAACTTAGTACAATATAAAATGCCTAGGCATCTTTCAAGTAGCATTTCATAAAAACAGTGCAATATGTATCTCTTAATTTTTTAGAGATTTCGACGGACTTCGAGATGCAAGTTTTGTTTTATTTTTTGCTTTCAACTATTGAAGTCCTGCTGATGGCATTTGGAATGTTGATAGCAAATGAGGAAGATGGATGGATTTTCAAAAAGATGCCAACAGGTATAGTAACAGTTTGCAAAATATTCCTGTAAGTATAAAACTGGTTAGATACATTGAGTCGTAGATTATAGGTATATAATGGCTTACTCATGAAGTAAAAAGCTTATTTGCATGACATTTGTTTGCGTACGACGTTGCTTAATTGCTTCTACGTACATCGACAGACTGGCGCATTTATTATGTTTTCTAAAATTTACAGTCCCATCATTACCATTGGTTGATATTATATCTACTCACTGTGTTGAGTCTGCAATTGAGTGTTCACTCAATTGTGTAAAGGAAAAAGAATGCGTTGGTTTCAAATACAAACCCGTGACAAAAAGTGAATCAGCAAACTGCAAACTCAGCAAATCTGCAGACGGAAAGGATCGCGTGGTGAATTATGATGATCAAGACTGGCAATTTTTTATCGATGTCAATTACAGTAAGTTTAATAATAATAATAATAATAATAATAATAATAATAATAATAATAATAATAATAATAATAATAATAATAATAATAATAATAATAATAATAATAATAATAATAATAATAATAATAATAATAATAATAATAATAATAATAATAATAATAATAATAATAATAATAATAATAATAATAATAATAATAATAATAATAATAATAATAATAATAATAATAATAATAATAATAATAATAATAATAATAATAATAATAATAATAATAATAATAATAATAATAATAATAATAATAATAATAATAATAATAATAATAATAATAATAATAATAATAATACATAATCTTTTAAGAGGAAGCCTATATCACATTGACTTGGTTTTCAATAAGGTCCTCTATTTAAGATAATTATATTAATATAAAAGTTCACAAAATAATTGTACTATATCAATAATGTCCTAAAACAAATTCCCTAATATCATTCGAATATACACATAATCTAAAATTCATTACACTAAAATAACAATATAAAACTAAAATATATATACAGAGAGAGAGTCACTAATTATCACTCAGAAACTTTTTAAGTTGCCTTTTAAATATGAAAATAGGCATTGGCCTTTTAAGGTCATCAGGAAGAGAGGCCCAATCTCGTAGAGCTCTAAACCATGTTACTCGTTTTCCCCAATTGGTTTACAATTAGATACAGACACTGTATAGTTTACACGATGAAATTGTAGCTTGAAGTGAAATAGGTCTTTTAACAAATCAATCTGCAAAATTTCGTAAGCAAAAAAATATTAGTCCTTGACACAAAAATGACAGGTATATGTAAACCTGTCTACATACACCGCTAATTGATATGGCCATCGTTTTACATCTAAAGCTGTGGAGTAAATGATATTTCCCAGAAGTAAATCACTCATAATTTAACCCGGAAGAAATTAGGTAAACGCGACTCTGCAAGTACAGAAAAGGTCATCACAAACTAATATTGCTCAAAATTCGTTTTATCTAAAGTTTTGAAATAAATAATTGGATTTTTTAATTTCATAACATGGCAAAAATGTATGCGCATTCGGCCTTAACTTTTTGGCTGCAAATGGGTATTCACTGATCCATGACGCTAGTAGATCATCCCAGATGACATCAAAAATATTTTAACTGCTGAACGAAGAGTTATTGTCTTCGAGCTATTGGCTATGTGCATAGTCCATCCAAAGTCACAACAAATTGCTATCCAACAAAGCCATATAATAAATCGCTTATTAACCTCGCTCCTACGTCGCTCGGTATGTACGAAAACCTCAGGGCTCAGGTAACGCTACTTTCCCGTACAGACCTCCCACTCGGTTAATAAGTCCTTAATACACATTGTTTGTGGAAATTAACTTTTTCTGTCTCGGCATCTTTTTGCCGCCTTCCTGCTTTTTCAGATATGTTTTACGTGTTTGTTGAAAGTCGTGGTTGTGATGACCCACAAGGATGTAACGCCATTATTAAAGTAAACAACGTAGACTACGCAGTTAATAAACGAGGCTTTAACATCGTCGTTGTTGATCGCAAAACAGGTAGGCACGGTTGTCCAAAATGAAAAAAATCGAAAAAATAATCGAAGGCATTTTTTACAAACTATCTATAACACTTGTTGTAACTATAAATTTTAGCACGATAATTTATTAATAGTCAGATGTAATCAAAACAGACATTAAATAATTTAAAGCTTGATGAAGAGACATTCTGGGGCCGGTTGTATAAAGCTCTTAACTGCTTTTTAACTACCCAAAAAGTAGTTAAATAGTGGTTAACTTTAATCACGTAGTTAGGCCGGTTGTACAAAAAGGCAGTTAGCGTTAACTGCAGTTAAAAAGTAGTTAAAGTTAACTATCCTCAATGGCATAGTTAACTTCTCAAAACCTAGTTAAATATGGCGGCTGTATTAAGAGTGATCAACTTTCATGAGCGAGATAATACTGAAAGGCAACGCTTACCTAGAGTTTTTAAAAACCTAAAACGCTATAGATTTGGCGGAGAATCCTTGCTTTTTTTACCACGACTCATCGACGGCGAAGTGAGACCACTAACAAAGCCAAACCAGGCTTATCACCTAAGACTTATAATTTTAGCAGTGGTAGTGGTTGGTGGTCTTGCTGCAGGACGTCCACCAGTTTTCCTTTGAGACTGCATTATCCCAGAATTTATTGGGTTTTTTGTCAATTTGGGCCATGTTTTGCCATTTTCCCGAATTTCTATTGGGGTACGTTTTTCCCACAACTTTTGCTTTTTGGCATTTGTGATTGTGCTCAAAAATTGACCCCATAATGTGCCTAAATTTTGTTCAACTATATTAACCAGTAGGTTGCCTTCTTCTGAATTAAAATTTTGTTTTCTTTTCTTTTTTGCCCTTGTTTTGCATTAGTTCCTTTTTGGGCAGACATTTTGCATTTGTGTATATATGTAATTGAGTAATTCAACTTAATGTAACTGAGTAACTCAAAATACCTGTAAGCTTTGCAACTGTGGTTGCATGGGAAAATATGGCCTCAGACATGATACAAATACTGACAGTATGACATGAGTTGAACATTGACTTCTGTTACATCTGACAACACATCAAATAAATATTGATTATTGTGTATAACACAATATTGAAAAATATAGTGTACCTTCTAATAGTGAATAAACTCATACAGATTGAAATATTTAAACTTTAACAACATTAGCCAAGTTGGTTTTAATCTAGGCCAACTCAAATTAGGTTTCATGAGGAAAATGACTTGAGTTTATTTATAAATTTATCCATACTGCAGAATTTTCTACAAGATCTTGGGGGTGTAAAATCTGGGAGCAGGGGTGCAAAACAGTATAAAAGTAACCAAATAGGTATTAAACACAATAAAATTTAGAGATTTGGGGCAGATTTAAGTTTTAATTGCTTAAACAATGAAGCACTTCCCAGGGATACTAAAAGCTTTTCCCCAAAAAATCTTGGGGGCAACTCTGACCAACTCTGCAGTCTGCAGGTAACCAAGGATAGTACAATTCACAGGATGAAAAATCAGATTTGCAATACATTTTCAACCCAGTGCCAAAATGCAAATGCCATAAAGGCAACAAATCTGCTATAATATAGTGCAAATTTGTGTGCAAATTTGATCATTTGAGAACTCATATATTCTTCTTTTAGATAGATATTGCTTCAACAATTTGCCACACATTTGAATGATTTGTGCACATTTGATACATTTGCATTTTGGCACCCAGGTGCAAATTTAGTGTGAATCTGGTTTTTCATTTTGTGTATGTGTTTCAAATAATCAAATTTGCACTATAGCAAATGTTTTGCCTTCACAGCATTTGCATTTTGGCACTGGGTTGAACATCTATTGCAAATCTAATTTTTCATCCTGTGATTCTATAAGGGCCAGTCATTATTTATGGTGGGGGTTTGCACCAAAGAGAAATGTCTCTTGCTAAAGCCTTGCTGATTAAACCATTAAAATATTGAAGTAGTTCCTGCAACCAACTGCCACCTACATGTATAGCCAAAAACTTTACAAAAGGATACCATTAAGTTGTCACACACGTATTTCACCACTTCTATGACATGAGTTTGATAACTGCTTGTTTAATTAATAGGTGACAGTCTAACCCCCACCATAAACAATAACCAGTCCCTAAGTATCTAGTAATCCATTTCCAGTACATGTCTTGACTTCGCTTTTCTTCATTAGTATATGTTTGCAAAATAAACATTTTAACATCTTTACACAAATCTGCTTGACACTCTCGATACAGCCAGTGAGTCAGACAAACAAATTACACAATTTAGCAGATGTGACGTCCAGTGATCCAGACAAATCATTTGCTTGGCCAGTTTTAAGGTCGAAATTTACAAACCAACGAATTAGTACTTTCTTCAATAATGGTGAATGTTTGTATTCGTACGAAAAAATGTATAACGATTGCTTTTATCACAGATCACGCGCATTCTTCTGCAATTATTTGAATCGAATTTGTTATCCATTTTCAGAAATAAACAATACTTAATTAATTCATTTTAATTTATGTTAACTGTCCCACGCGAGCCCCACGCAAGTTAACTACGTGATTAGTTAACTATCCGACTAACTGCGTTTTGTGCAACGCAGTTAAGTCGTGCAGTTAACTAACTACGGTTAAGGATTTAACTAGGGTAGTTAACGCTAACTGCAGTTAACTTTAACTACTTTTTATACAACCAGCCCCGAATGTTAAAGACGATCGGCCAACTCATGATGGCCAACGTTATGCTTTGATGTTCTCGATCTAAGAAAATGCTGAAAAGCTTGTAACAGAAAATGTGGTCAAAAAATTTTGTGTACTTTTGCAGATTTTGCTTGGCTATCCATTATATTTGCCACATTTTTCCATTTCATTTTTGTTTCATTTCAAGGTTACGTCGAAAACAGTACTGCCTATGATACCTATGCAAGTTATACGGAAACTCGAAGAATGGTCGAGTTTTTAAATGCAGTTTCATCAAAGATGAAGTAAGCTCATAAGTATTAGAAAATATTAACTTTGGATCAAACTTTTTGATTTTTTTTATTAATAATTCAAATTCACAGGTCAACGAAGATGGAAAAAAGAGGACAATTAGTCCTGGCTTATTTCTAAGATAAATTCTTTTATATGTTGTTTTTCCTATATGTGTTTTCATTTTGTTTTAAAAGAACATTTGTGCAATTTTGTTTTGAAATAAAAGATATCCATTCCAAACCACCCACAGACATGTACGCATGCATGCGCGCCAATGGTAAAACGATTCGACATCCAAACCATGACATGGATGGTTATCTATCACGCTCCTATTTTACACCTGCTTTCAAAATTATGCAGATGAGCCGAAAATAGCTAGACTGACATTTCAGTTCAATGTTACACAATCACGAAGCTCAAGTTGCTCAAAGTTTCGAAATTTTTAGTTCAGTATAGATGTATATGCTTTTTACTACTATATTGCTACTACAACTTAAATCTTAATATGTTACAATGAGAGTTTGATGCAATTTTAACTGAGATAAAATCACCTATTACGCTCATTTATATAAATGCTTTTCGTGATTGCTGCGTATTTCATAGACGTTAATTAAAGAGCGTTTTCAAATAAATTTACATGCTGTTGATAGTTCTTAAAAGGCTTCGACTATCGGAGCAAAAAATTGCATGATGATATTTGAATATTTATGATATGACAACTTCGCGAGTCTGCGCGAAACGGCAAACCTGATTATTCCTTTGTTGATGCGATTTTTTCAGCTGGAAAAGGCACCTTTTACATCTGAGAAGCAGTTTTTTATTTGATTAAAAAGTAATGCTAAAAATAAACATATTTTGAACACGTTTTTTGACGATTGATAGAACCATATAAACAACTTATCCTTTTTAGCTAATAAAATTCTACAGGTCATTTTATGCAATTTTTTTGGTATTCCTTGAAATGCTTCTTTGGTTTAAAACTTTAATACATAGTTAAAATTGCATCAAACTCACATTGCAACATATCAACTTTAATTCAGACTGCTATGTATACAATGAAATATATTTCATTGTGACAGATGTTTTAGTATTGCTGCTATGTTTAATCACAGTTATGGACTTGAAACGTTGTATAACCGTTTATGAACTCGAATCATATTGTAAGTTTCATAATTGTATGTTTTTAGCAAACTTGTGCTAGTAGCTATTGCAGACGAAGGCTCAAACAGTATGACAAATAAGGGGTACCAAGCACTTTCGAAGGTAGCAGCGGAAGACATAACGTCACTCGACTTCCGCGACTCGTTTGCTCTAATTGGCTATACAGGAACAGAAAAACCTTCCTTTGTGAAACAAGTATGTCATAAACTGGAAAAATATTTCTTTCTTAGTTGGGTTATAGTTAGCACGGCTTCAACATGCAGATAACTCAGTTTTTCTTCTAGCAAATAACTGATCCAGATTGCGAGACGATCGTATTTATCTGCACGCAATTCTTGGGTTTCACTGCAACCTTTTTCAGTAATTCTGAGTGGGGGTCAACCCAAAATGTATTGATGACTGTACTGCACGGGAGCAAGCAAATCTCACGAAATTGTACACATTTGCTGCCAAACACAAGGTCAACACATACAGTGAATTTTTTTTCAGTCTGATGACAGTGCATCGATTTGGAGTTGACCCCCAGTGAAATTTATGACGTCACGTGAAACCCAAGAATTGACCAATCACAGTGCAAACATCAATCACTCCAAACAACTGCAATGTATAATAATATAATTTATTTGTTAAGCCACTGTCAATCACATTAATAATTAACAAACTTATTGGACATAGTTTACATATCAGGGGCGGATCCAGGATTTTTCGTACGTAGGTCAAGATTTTCTGACGTCATTCGGGGGAGGGGGGAGAAAAAGTACTTAAAATTATGCTAGTTATTAAATATAGGCTACTAGTTAGAGAAGCTTTAGTGATTTTAGATTCACTCACAAATCATATTCTGTGACAACTATATTTTCACACCATATATCAGATTCAGATTACCAATGATACAAATTACAATCAATCATGATGTGAAATGGATAGGCTGGCTTGCCTGGGTAATTCTATATGGCATCCCCATATTAGAAAAATTGAATAAGTTAGTTAATGACATCTACATCTACAATCTATTATTAGTCTTGCAAAAGGATAACCATCACTGCAGGACGTAAATAAATAATCACAAAAGTAAGAAAGATAATAAATAATGAGTATGCTAAAAATAGTTAACTTGTATACACAGAATAATATATACTTGTATATACAAAATAATGAACTTGTATACACAGCACAACAAAAGCATCTAGGAAATAGGAATGATTTCACTACTTCAGAGACACAACCTGAAAATAACTGTTCGAAACAAAATCTTTTTGTCGTGTAGCTCGTATATAATATTCCTGTGCGTTTGTTGTTATATGAATTATGTGGACAATATGTTTAATATAGCACACAAATAGTAAGATCAATATAACATATTTAGCGAAGGCTAAGGAAAAATAAAAAATATCAGACCATACACACGGTTATAAGAAAAGTAATATTCCTCTCTATAAAGTCTATATTAAATTCTATAAATATCTCGAGGTCGTGACCTGTTTTGACCGACGCCGCGACGCGTATGCATGCAAATTCGATGCATATAAATAGGACAAATTACAAATACACGCTGAATATAGATTCTTTACCTTATCGCAATACAATTTCTTTTGGCCTTTTCTCGAACAGCGTTCGTAATAAATGTCTCGGCTCCAATGTGCCGACTAATGCTGCATTTTGTGCTGTTTATAGACACACAAGAGCTCCTCGATCGAATACTGGCGAGGAGAGTGAACTTGCAGTATAAGATCTTTATAGATCTCTTGCAGGCTTTCCACGTCGTTGTATCCGATAGCGGACTTCACAATGTCAAACAATTACCAGATACTACGAGCCATCGCCTGACTAAATCGCTTTGTAATAATGTTTCTGTAGGACTTCAAATTGACTGTTTATAGTCGAGAAGTAAGGTCAGAAAGGCAGATAATTAATATTCATGCATTCACTATGCCTCCGAATGGGTCAGAAAACAATGACCAATAAGGTTGCAGAATTTTTTTAAATTGCCCAATAAGAAGCTTTGCACGGAGCCCCAAACAGGTCAGAACTCCCCACGAATGGGTCAAACTTTCATCCTACCAATCAGGTGCATCGATTTTGTCAGCTGATGGGGCAAAATTTATGTGTAAACCCGCAGCTTGACCTGTGGCAAAAATAAATGACAGAAGGCTCAGATATACTGAACGATTTTCGACCTGAATAGCTAATTGACTAGTAACAGCAGCAAAAATGAAACTGGATTGTCTCCAGTAGTTTGGAATATTAATTATTTGTTTGGCAATTTTTACGTAGGTCAAGCGACCCATTTGACCACCCCTAGATCCGCGCCTGTTACATATATTCGGAATAACTTGATGTAGCTATATGTATGAGTCGATGTATTTCTAAAATATTGTGAATAACGTCTAAATCAAAACAGTGCCAGGAGGTTCACTTTCTAGCATACAATTAATATAAATTATATTCTACATACTTGATAAATTCTTAATAAACAAACTAATTTTTAAACTAACTTAACAAACTAATTTTCTTACCAGTACCTTCAAAGCAACTCGATTGACAAACAGTGGAAACATTTTTCTGCATTTGAGTGAGTGAACATTTTAGCTTGCAAATTTAGTAGTCGCCGAAATGCAGAAATTAACAGCAATTAGGCTTGCTTAGCGTGTACAGCACTCGGCAACGCCTCGTGTTTTACAAGTTTTTCTCGTATTCTCCCAACATTTTTCTCATGCATTATCACACCATAAATGCACGCATCTCGTTTTCTATTTCTTAATTAAGCTACGTATGTACAGAAAAAGTTTGATAATCAGCATCACATGTCTCCCACACCATGAATTAGCAGAATTCAATACCATGGATTTTCCATGCAGAATCCACTTATTTACGACGTTTTCAATTGCATGTTATAGAAATATTTGATTATTATATGGCAGCCAATCAAAATCCATCGTACTTCCAATATAAACAATTACCATACTGTGGAATTTCAAAAGTCGTGTATAGAGATCTGGGACTTTATTCAAAGATATTTAGCGAATGAATGAAGGTTGCCTGTTTGTAAAATTATTTAAGAAATATAAAAAAAAGTCAACAAGTTGATACACTTATATATATGGACACCTGTGGAAAATGAAAAAACCGAGAAATTGCGTGTGGAGTTTCACACATGTGCTTCACACATTGTGTGTCCAATTTCTACTACAGTAATTAGCAGAATTTATATTTACATTTTGAGAGGTATAGCATAAAGAACAATAAATAATTTCAACAGATGAGCAAGGGGAAATTTCGTGTTGAGATTAAGTGAAATAATTGAAATATATTCGATATGCTGTTTTATAACTATAAATCGTGCTATTCGTGCAGATGCACACACCAAATGTTACGAATCGTTAAATTTTTCATCTCATGGTCTGAAGATTTTCAATTTTGCATTTTAGGTCCACAACGTTAAAGGAAAAGGACCAAGTGTTGTACATGGAATCATTAACAAAAAATCGTAGAGCAACGGTCATACACAGCAGGTCATATATTAGTAATATTTACTAAAACTGCAGAAGTATTAAGCACCATACCTGTAAGTAGTAAAAATGAATGATTCTAATTTCTTCATTTGTATAGGTTTGTCTGTGATAAATAATTCAATGTATCATAAAAATTAGAATAGCTGAGCGTTCCTTAGCAAACCTGTACATGTATACGCTGTAAATCTGGAAGTGTTAACGTAACACCAAAATGGGTGTAAATTATTGCAACGCTACCGACACCAATTAGGTACGTGTTAGCTGACACTAATTTTGGCGTTTATTCACACTTTCGTAGTGTTATATATTTGCCGTGTAGTTACATGGCAAATATCTAACACTACAAAAGTGTGAATAAACGCCAAAATTAGTGTTAGCTAACACCTAATTGGTGTCGGTAGCGTTGCAACAATTTACACCCATTTTGGTGTTACGTTAACACTTCCAGATTTACAGTGTATAAACAGGTCGATGTTTCATTGGTGTTCTGGAAGGTCATATCGAGGAGCACAAGCTTTCACGAGATAGCACAACTGCATGCCAACCTCTGAGTAACCAGCATTCAGTGAACAAGCAGAATAGTACGTGATATAATCTGTCTGTGTCGACGAGCGAATGAACATGTTCTCCTGATTACATTGGCTATATTATATTGGCTATTATTAATAACCCCACTAAAGCCATACAATACAAAAATAAATCAGCTGCATGGGTGGGGACGTGTATTATGGTAAAAATATATAATTTTCGATTCTGTCATGCACATTTCGAAGTCACGTTAGATATATAAAGCAACTAATTACAAGCGAAAGATTACTTTATAATTAATAAGTAAATTACTTATGTAAAACATTAAATAACGGGGAATATAATATTATCTTCTGTATTTTAATCCATTAAACGAAAAATTTTCCACAAGATCTATTGTCGGAATACTTTGCAAATGTCGCAGTTGATGTCTTAGACGCGTTGTTTCTTTTTACCGCTGCAGTTTCGTGTACACCATGCGGTTTGGAAACTGTTGCATCTATTCCGTGGCCGATTCCATAATCTGTTTACCGCACTGCCTGATAGTGTAAAAACTTTCTTAAGTTTGATGACAATTTTGATGAATAGTAAAAAGCTGGGTTGCATTAACTATAGTATAACGTCTTGGTTTTTTCTAAGTAGATTAAGAAATGGTAAACAGCAATGCAAGTTTCTTTCGTCAGGGTGGTAAGTTGACAATTATTTTGTCAGTTTAGTTAATGATCTCCGGGTTTGGTCTAGTTTATGAAACTGTCTAGGTTAAAATCGAGCGAAATTTATTCCCGTATTATGTATGTTATAGCCATTAAATGCAATGATTGTCAAGGCTACTAAATTAAAATTACACGTTTCAGAGTAAGTTCCTTTAGAGTACGATCTTTAGTGTCCTTTATGTTGTTAATAAATACAGAAGCATTGTTTGAGCCCGCCAAGTCTTGTTAAATCTACAGTAGATAGTGCAGTCTTACTACTCAGCCTTCTGTAAGCGTGATTTGGCTGTGAATTCAGCTTGTTCTGCTGTCTGATAATGATGCGTTAATTGTTTGACTCGTGTATGTGTCGAAAATGTCCCAACATGCTCAAAATTAATTTATTCCGAATATAATTATGACGTAAAGAGGAGGGGGAATAGTTAACTAATTATTGAACTTGTCCGTTAACTTGAGTGAATATTTACAAACATATGGACGGCTGTTATGCATTTTGTCTTTGAAAAGTTGTCATTTTTAACTAAAAATACAATTTCATTCAGACTCCGAATGCGTTAATAACTGTTAACATGTACGCCCCCTCAAAATAACTTTTCCCAGAGCTTAGTGGCCTTATTGTAACGCGCAACACAGCAAAAAATCAAAGCAGATGTAGCCTTTCATCTTTCCAAGCAGCAAACTGATTGATTCTATACTTGTATTCGTAAGTACTCGACTAACTATTTGTCATTCGTATTTTTATTTAATTTTAAACATCAAGCTTGTTGGCGAATATCGAGTGGAATGCTATGATGAAATTCAAACGACAGAATTTAAAAAAATTAAGCTGATACATGCTAGATTCGTTGGTTTAATTGTCACTTTAGCCACTCTGTGGCATTCAGAATTTACAAGATTTATTCAGTTGCTCATACGGTCGTTTATCCATACGTTTACGTCCATACGAAATTTTCGCGAATGTGCTCCGAAAGTTTTCCCGCATGTACTTGTGTGACGTTTTACATATATCGCAAACAAACGAAAATATATAATTATTATATAATCCTCCTTACCCCAGAAATTTAAGACTGCGATTGAATGTGTACGCTTAACATCAGGGCGCTTATATACCAGGCGGGGAAACGCGCTCACAAAGCGCTGATCGATGTGTGATGCAGCAGAGAACTGGTGGGAGCGTGTTTTTTGAACGAATTCGGAAGGAACGTGATTTTGTAGCTTTGTCTTTGTGCGGTTTTTACTCCGTTTTATGCGAAGATTCAAGAAATTTTTAAGTTGAAGTTTCGAAACAATGTTTCCATTACGTCTGAGGTTTTTTTTGTGTTCATTGGACTGTTCTTGCTTTGTTCTGTTGTGGATAAATGGCTTGAAAAGTATGGGTACAATAGACAAATTTGGCTAACTTTTGTTTATACCCAATTCACATTTTAATATCACTCACATGCCTAGTTACTATCATATTAGCTTGCGGCAGCGTAACGGAGAACAAAAGTAACTACGCATTTAGAAGTATGGATATGAGTGAATAACTCGTATTCATCACTCGTATGCCTGGTTACTTTTGTCCTAATGTACTCTTCCGCAAGCGAGAACAATGGTATCCAACCATGTGAATAATCCAAAGTTGGGAATTGGATGGCAACAGAAAAAACATTGTTAGCCAAATTTGTCTATAGGAGACAAGATTAAAATATAATTTTGTGGAAACACTCCATAAGTTTATCATCTTATACACTTAGGTGGTGTTTCCACAAAATTATATTTTAATTTGATATTCACCATGCAAACATACAAGAAGAGAAGATATTCAACAAGGAAATACAAGTCAAAATGCTGCCCCACGTAATAGTATGTCGAGCTTTTTATTGTCTGTTGGTTTATGGAGGTACTCATAGATGTTTTTTAGCTACTTTGTTCTAAATTCGTGTAACATTTTCGCTATATCTTCGTCTGTTTCGGTGCATCGTGTGGCTGCAATAACCGATTTAAATGTCTACCGTCAACATTTATCAAGTATCTATAAAAATATCAATCATTTTTCAACATTTCTTCATGGTGTAATTGAGGTAACAAAACAATTGTGACCTTTTTTTATAATAGAATTACGATTTTGGGAACTCAGCTCATTTACTTAAACTGACGCGCGTTTAGCGTGAAAATGCTTTCCAAACCTAGCAAATTTGTACAGTTCAAGTTAAGATAGATATCTTTCATAATATAGTTGTATAGTTTGAATTCTAGTTGATGGATTTCTTCAAACTACTTTTTAACATTCGTTGTCTAAAAATCAAACACGAAGTGGAATGTATCTATCGATTTTGTTACCTTTACACCGTGAATTATTAAATTATTATTATTAAATATTCGCTTTATTAGTCTCATAGCTCATATGCACTGTTAAAATTTTACAATATTCCTTTCTTAATTTTTGCTGCATATCAAAATTGATTAATGTGTGTGCCATGTGTGTGAAATTGAGGGAGCCCTTATAAATAAGCTTTCATAGTTTCGCCTTTGGACTTCCTCGCCGCTAAGTAATGCTTTGCATGTGTGATTTACTTCTACTCGTAATATTATGAAAAGTTAGTTTGTTTATATGTACAGTGTAGCTATACTTAGTGGTTAATCTTTATTAAATCTATCAAATCTATTGAATTAAGAAATTGTTGAAAAGTGATTGATATTTTTATTGATACTTGATAAATGTTGGCGGTAGACATTTAAATCGGTTATTGTAACCACAAGACGCATCGAAACAGACGAAGATATAGCGAAAATATTATGTTACACGAATTCAGACCAAAGCAGTTAAAAAACCTCCACTCCGATTTCTATGAGTATCTCCATGTACAAACAGACAATAAATAATAAGCTCGACATACCTGAAATACTATTACGTGGGACAGCATTTTGACTTGTATTTCCTTGTTCAATATCTTGTCTCCTATCATACTCATACTCATAGCTACTTTTCAAGCCATTTATCGACAACAGGACAAAGCAGGAACAGTCGAATGAACACAAAAAAGCTCTAAGACAGAAAGGAAACATTGTTTTGAAACTTCAAGTTAAGAATTTCTTGAAACTTTGCATAAACCGGAGTAAAAACCGCACAAAGGCAAAGCTACAAAATCACGCTACTTCCGAATTCGTTCAAAAAGCACGCTCGCACCAGTTCTCTGCCGCGTCACACATCGATCAGCACTTTGTGAGCGCGTTTTCTCGCCTGGTATATAAGCGCCCTGCTAAAAATTAATATCAAAAATTAAAATATTGTAAATTAACTTCTGAATGTTGAAAAACATGAACGACAGCTGTTATATAATTATTGGGATTTTGATAAAACATCTATTTTGTCGCTTTGCATTAGAGTGCAGTTGCATTCACAAGCTGAACGCATTACTAACCCGTTATTTGGACGCCTAGTCGAAATAAGAAGCAGATCTAGCTTTTCATCTGTTCAAGAAACGAGCCTATCATAATCGTAAGTATTCAAATAACTTTTTGCCATTCTTTTGTTTTTAAATGTCAAGTTTGTTTACGAATATTAGCGCAACATAATGAAGATCACAAAATTTAAAACTGCGAAATTGAAACACAAATTAGATGGATATGCACTTTGATGCGTTGGATAATTGAATTATTCTTTCCTCGTTTTTACCGCGTTAAAATTTACAAGACATATTTAACTGTCCAGCGTACGGCCAGTTATTTAATTAAAGTTTATCGCAAATGTGTTCACCGTTTGCGCGCATGCACTACAGTGCTGTTTTGCGTTATAAGAAAAACAATTATCGCAAAGCATGTCGGTCTCAAGCTTTACTCGCTTGTGCTGGTTTAAGACAGTTTGGTTTTGATGTGCCCATGCATCCACAGCTTGCTTGACATATGGTATGCAACTGTAACTCACTTTCACGCTATTTCGGTTAAATACTTTCGGCGTAAACAGTGGTTAGCAGGAAATTCGCTGTTAGTAATAATTTATTAATGCTCCCAAAGGGCTTTTTCGCAATAATTTACAAGTGAACAAATACCTACCTATGTATAAAAGTATGTACAATGATATAAGAACTGTAATAAATGTAAAAAGGTATAGTGAATTCATGAAAAAACTGTAAAGAAACAACTCTTAGCTTTAGATTTGAAATTACATAAGTCATCACATTTAGTAATTTCTTCAGGGAGGCTGTTCCAACATTTCACCGCTCGTATATAAAAGAGCGCTGACCAGCAGCGGTATTAAATGCAGGGATATCTAGCTTGTTCCTATTTCTAGTGTTTCTTCTAGGAACAGAAGTACGTGTATTAAATCGTGAGCTAAGAGACTTTGGAGCTAATTGAAGGTAATTAAACATTTAAAAGTTAAGATTGCATCATAAAGTGCCAGCGTAGCAGGCACTGAGAAGCCATTCGAGATCGTTCAATACAAGTGTTATATGATCGTATTTTCTTGTTCCTTTAAGGATCCTGGCTGCAAATTCCTGGTCAATACTTCTCAAGAATGTTTGTCCAATGTTAGTTACGTCGAGAAAATTAACAATTTTTTTGTATGCTTCAATTGTAATCTTGAGCTGGTATGTGTTGAAAATGGAACATAGATTTTTCGTAATTCTCTCAATTTCACGTGTAGATTTTTTAACGATTCCTAAATGTATTAGATGTAACAGATGATGTAGATATTTTAACGATTCCTAAATGTGTTAGATGTAACAAAGATGAAGCAATCACGATTCTGTCCCATCGTAGCCTGCCCATTGTTACATCAAAGAGGTTGAACGACGACACATGATTCATTGTTACATTATGTGCATTATTAGTATCATTAGGCATTTCATTAGGGCTAAGCTGAATTTTCCCAAATAACGTGACGTCATAGGCTTCGTGACGTCATCATAATAATATGCTGTCTAACGCAACCACCCGATCCGAACGTTATATCCCAATAAGATTATTGTCTCCAATAAATTATTAGGATTGTTAGGGTTAAGATCAGGGTTGGGGTTTGGGTCAGGGTTCATTTTATATGCATGAAATGACAATTCCAGTAACTATTGGAATTATCAAACGTAACCAGTAATTTTATTGGAATACAACGTTCGGATCGGTTGACGCAACAGGTAGGAATTTTGTCTCCGCTGGTCAGTAAATTGCGGGCGGTCGCGAAAAATTTTTCTAAAAATTGTCAAAATGAGCAAAACAAGTTTTTGGGCTTCTTTTTTGGAAGAAAGCAGTAGATTTGCAAGAGTTTAAATTCCTTTCTACGAAGGTTATAGGGAAATGGGATGGATAAAAGACTTCTAAATGAAATCACGCATTTATTAGGTATTAATATCTCTGGCGGAATATGGACGAAATATAATTTTTTTCGAAGATGCAAGTTTTTTCATCCTTTGGACAGACGAAATTAAAAGACTAAACACACCGTGGGTTTCACATTTATTTGTCATGTCTTTTTCTACTCGGAAACACCTTTAGAAAGTTTATTTATCATTTAAATCCTTGAAAATGCTTGATGGAAAAATCGTGATTTTGCTGAAAATTGGAAAAAGCTAAATATTCAGCTCAGGATTGTAAAATATCTAGTCGAGTGGCTCAAAACGAGATATGGTTAAACCTGCTGCTTGAAACACATACTTTATTTTGGGAGATAATTTGTTCACCTCGAAATTCGGGTTAGGAGGAATTATTAGACATTTCTGTGGGAATCCGAGGCCATTCGAATGTACAAGGTTACGCAAAAGTTGCATTTTTTATATTTTTTAGCCTCCGAACGTTCTCATACCTTCCTATAACCTTCCTAATAATTCAATGAATTAATAAAAACTGGGTTGGAAGAAAAAACGAGCTTAAAAACCCACCTAAAACGCTTAAAAATTGAATTGCTAAATTTACTCGTCCCAAGTCTCTTTTCTGTTAACCACGCGAGTTCTAGCACATGCTCAGACAAAACTCCCACCTGTTGTCTAATTTTAACTGCATAAACCATTGTGTAAAACCTGAAAAAAGCCGTAACCTTGCAGCTTGAACGCAAACGGTAATAACATTAAAAGCACATGCAAATGCAAAGCGGTTTCTCTCTAGCATGTCAACGTCAACCTCGCCCCTTAGAAACAAGTCTTTTTACCGTTAGCAACTGTCAATTTTGAACTTGCTTAGCAAACGCATCTCGTTTCACGGTCAAACGGAATCGGCTGTACTTTAATTTTGTTCCGCATTATGTATCTACATATTCGTCTAATCAACAAATCACTCTAACGTCCATGCCCGAATGACATGACACTTTTTGCCCGAATGGATAAATTCTCAAAAAATTGGGTGGGGGCTGCAGCTCCCCCAGCCCCACCCGTCGTACGCATATGTTTGTCTCCATGAACGAAGCAACGAAATGACCAAGTAGGGAATGACAAGCCCTTTTTAAAATGTTTATGTAAATTGCGACAGCAGCGTTTAAAGCGGCGACATATAGTATATTTTGTACGTGCATACATACCCTAACAGGGCCTCAATAAATAAGAAAAGAAATTTTATATTATAAATACAAACATATTGTCTAACACAGGTGCATACTATTTGGGGTGGCGTGCGTTAATAATCAAGTGCTGCTTCCTTAAATATCATTCCTTTAAAAATGTTCAGTTTTCCAGAATACGTAACGTATGAAAATTATCATTTGTATTGTCTATATATGTGTATGTATTTCACAATTACCTGTTACCAGTATCACGGTCACAGTGTATACTACAGGCGTAGTATTGGATCGATTTAGAATTTGTACTGTTAAAAATAGACAAGTCTATAACTTACTTTTCTGTGAACCCCGTGGGCTGGTATTTTTTCACTGGGATCATATCTGCTCGCCGTGATGCAAGATTGACATTTGTTTACAAATTTGGCCGCATAATTTTGCGTTAGTTTTTTCTAAATATTCCTCCTTTGATACATCTTATACAAACTGCAAACACTGTCAAAACTATTAAGCCAAACACTACAGAATTATTTTCTTTTCGGCATTGACGAAAAGCATCCCTTTACTTTTCTTCGTAATTTCAAATTTTGGCAATTGCGACAATTGATCCCTTGCCATACCTCGCTATGTGTTTTATCACGCTAATTGAAAACACCGCAGAGTTTTTGGTGTCACCCGACCAGCTTCCACCAGAGTATTTTCGAAACGGTAGAGCAACGGGGGCGGCGATAATACCCTGGGTACGAGGTTGCCTGAAACTTGAGTCAATTATCTTCATGGGGTACCATAGGCGGCCCAATTCAGTGTGTAGTTTCATACAGAGATCAGTGCGCACATAAACACACTTCATAGTTACATTATTATATGAATATCCTCAGGCTGGCAACTCTTTTACAATGATAAACTGACACATGTTAGACTTTCGCTTCAAACAAAAAAATTAACACAATTTACCGCAAAAAAAACTAGATACAAATGATCTTGGATATCTCTTCTACATTTCTAGATAGTTTTTAGACAAAAACAAGATTCGAAAATATGTAAGTTTGCTCAATAAAAAGTGTTTTTGATCAAAATTTTCCGTGTAGATAGGCGGGATGCAAAGTGCCCTACAAATGTCATCCTCGGAAATGACTTCAGCTAAGCTGCTATTGGCTGATGAGCACTCGGAAACGCCGAAGAAAAGACGAATTCAATAGCAGCCAATAGGAACTTAGATTTACTTAGCCGAAGTCATTTCCGAGGATGACATTTGTAGGGCACTTTGCATCCCGCCTATCTACACGGAAAATTTTGATCTAAAACACTTTTTATTGAACAAATTTACATATTTTCGAATCTTGTTTTTGTCTAAAAACTATCTAGAAATGTAGAAGAGATATCCAAGATCATTTTTATCTAGTTTTTTTGCGGTAAATTGTGTTAATTTTTTTGTTTGAAGCGAAAGTCTAACATGTGTCAGTTTATCATTGTAAAAGAGTTGCCAGCCTTAGAATATTTATATAATAATGTATGAAGTGTGTTTATGTGGGCACTGATCTCTATATGAAACTACACACTGAATTGGGCCGCCTACATGGGGGTACCATATATTATCAAAAATTATTTTGTAAGCATGAAATTTTTCGCCAGCATGAAATTTAGTTTACAAAATTAAGCAGATCTTCTACCTCGGGCTACCACTTGTCTGATGACCGATCTTAAAGATCGAATGCATCCAAAGATGGAATCTATGAATTGTAAGACTGAAATTTTGCATTTCGCGATTGACGGAACGTTCATTTAAATGAATTTATCGAATTAGTAAAGTATAAATGAGCCCATAGATCTTTCGAGTAACATTTGAAAAAAAAAACAATGCAGGGTGTTCCCTTTTTTGCAGAGATTCTGACACACATCAAGATGCAAATTTCGTTCCATTTTTTGGTTTCAACTATCCTGGTGATGGCATTTGGAATGTTGCATGTGATAGCAAATGAGAAAGATGGATGGATTTTCAAGAAGGTGCTAACAGGAAGTTGTAATTTCTGTAATCATACTTTTTCAGTATATTCTTGTAAGTATAAAATGGATTAGATACACAAAGGGATTAGATTAGTCAACATCATGCAACATTGTTGGCCCAACAGTGTTGCATGATGTTGGACGAAATTTTAAGCAAGTTTAAAATTAAGCCAACATCTTCCAACATGGCGTTCAAACGAGGCCAACATGTTGCATCCAACAATGTTGGGTGATGCTGGACCAACATGTTGGCTTCGTTTGAACAGGCCTTTACGTTTAAGCGCATTTTCACATCTTGTGAATGTGAAAATATCTAGCAATGAAATACAAGCAATACTGTATTAAAAAAGTCACATGCAGTTTACTGCATAACAGAAACACTTATTAATGCTGTAGTTGGGCACCCCGTGTTTGTATAGGCTACTTTGCTGCACATCGTGTAGTGAATGCAAAGGCTAGGCTCACCAAGAGTCGCGGAACTGAGGGCTTAGTGGTTTTATAAATTCTCAAGTATAACATGTACATGTACTGTCACACTGTGCACCGATGCTAGGGCTAGTCTGCCGGTTGATAACACAGCTGTTAGCAGTAATAGTTTATACGTCTCATTCATAAGTCTCACATCAAGTTTATTAATTAAGTTTTCAAATTATGGTCTTTAGGTCCATGCGGTTCCCGTTCATGGCCTTGCTTTAGAGTTCTTTAGATTTACATTTCAAAGGCAATTTCTCTTTCGATGAGCGTAGACTTGTGGCGTTTTTAGCACACAACCTTTTCCGTGCTAAATCAATTATTACTTGATATTTGAAAATAATTGATCGGCATGTGCTTTTGCACATACCCAATGTATTTCTCAAGAGGAGTGTTTGTTTTATGAGTCAATGATCCTCACAGGAAACAGAACTCTTCTTATCGGAACATGAATTGTTGTTCGAAATATAATTATTTGCAATAGGAGGCGATAGAGGGGTTATTTGTGCCTTCGAATAACAGATTTATCGAGCGCGTTACACATATTACAGAAGTATGCGGTTGTAAATATCGAACTAATTTTCAAAGGGAGGTTTTACATCATTTTAGAAACTTTGAAAAATAAAGTCATCTTGCAATTCAAGATATGAATAAAAACAAGACAAACAATTGAGACTGTGAATTTTTGACTTTATTTCAAAATCATCGTCTGTCTGACGATGACTTTGAAATAAAGTCGAAAATTCACAGTTTAAATTTTTTGTCTTGTTTATATTGATATCTTGAATTACAAGACGACTTTATTTTTTGGAATTTGTTTCTTTTTATACTTTTTTAAATTGTCGGCTGGCCGTGGTTTTTAGAAATTTTACTTGCGTCATTTACACGTGCAAACTCAACTCTTCGTATGAATGGCAGTGTGAGACTTTCATGCCATTTGTAGGTCAGTCAGCCAGGTGTCTACTCTGTATCTCTGAAACACCCTCCCTCTCGCCCCTTCTTGGATATTTGTCTCGTGATACCAAACTAATTTAATTACCATATAGTAAGTTTAGGTGGCGTTTTTGCACGACACTTTTTGTATAGGTATATAAATAGTATAATTTCTCGTGCAATTACGGATAAAAAAGCACGAGTGAGTTTTTAAAAACTGAAAAATAGCGCGAGTCCGAAGGACGAGCGCTATTTGCGGTTTTTAAAAACTCACAAGTGCTTGTTTTCCGTAATTGCACGAGAAATTATACTATTACTTATTAATAATATAAAAAGGAAATGTTCAAACAAGCATTTTGTACTTACAACTTCGCATTATGCAAGTGCACTCATTCTCGAATTTCTTCGCTTAAAAAATTCATGTTTATAAAAGCCATGGCTAAAGATTTTATGTACAAAGTTCCAGCATACTTTAGAGTTTGTTTTGTGATCATAATTGTCAGAGAAGAATCCCAAATTGTGTTGAAATTTCGACGAAATCTTTAAGCAAACGTGAAAATTCGACCGACATATTTTTGGTTTTTCTGCGAGTAAATTCCATCGCCCAAAGAGCTTATTACAGATTTTTGCACTGTTGTTACAGATTTCTGTACTGTGTTACAGATTTTTGCACTGTTCTGGACGATGTTTAGGATTAACTGTACTCGAATCAACCAATCACACCCCAGAAACATTTCCTTGTATATTATTAAGTGCAAAGTCAAATGATTGTTACATTTAACTGAATTTGTTACTTTCTTGTTTCATGATAATAAATCGGCATGTTTTTTTCGCACATAGCCAATAATTATTTTGATAAATAAATTGATAAATAAATGCAGAGGAAGAAAAACGTAACAGAGCTCATCGGAACAGAAATTGTTATTGAAAAAAGAATTATTTGCAACAGCAAGCGATCAATGTATAATTAAGCATTCGTTCTCTGAATTTTTGTTACTGCTACTTTTTGTTATTTTTTGTAACAATAATTTTTTAAATCTTATGCAATTTGTTTGGTAAAAAAATTGCAAATATCTTGTTAAAACATTGTAAATTTTAGACCGGAAAAAACGATTGCAATTTGCTCCGAGCAGCTTGCACATCAATAATGCATTATTGTATCGCAATATTGAAAATGTGGCCGGGAAGTCAACATTCTGTGAAGCTGTAAGAAAGTGTAAACAATTTAATAAAACTGGCTTGGTTAAAAACCAATGAAATTGTCTCCCAATCATGTCTGCTGTAGCCATTTTATCCAACGATTGCCAACTAAACTGAACTGTGAGATCTGAGACCATAACATCATAACATCTGATACTGACGCGTTGCTTGAACGCATTTTTTCACATAATTTCTCAACAGGCTCCATAAGTTAGCTTGTTGGGAATATGCGCGCTCTACATGACGTAAAGAGGACGAGCAATAGTTAACTAGTTATTTAGCTTAATTTGTTTGGTAGGCAAACTTGAGTGAATATTTACAAACATGAACGATAGCTGTTATACACTTTGCCTTTAAAAAGTTGGAATTTTTACCTAAAAATACAATTTGGTTCAGACGCCGAATACGTTGATTTACTTGAACGCCCACACGAAATAAATAATTCCAGAGCTTAATTGGCCTCATACTGTAGTTATAGTAACGTGCAACAGAACAAAAGATCAAAGCAGATGTAGCCTTTCATCTCTCCCAGCAGCAAGTTGATTGATTCTGTACTCGTACTTTTATTTAATTTTATATAATCAAGTTTGTTGTCGAATGTCAGTGCAAAGGAATCAGGATTATGAAATTTAAGGTGACGAAATTTAAGCACATTAAGCGCGGATGCATCCAAGATTCGTTGGTTCAATTGTTATTGTAGCCACTGCATGTGTCGCATTCAAAATTTACAAGATTTACTCAACTGTTCATACGGACGTTTATTTAGAATTTTATTGCGAAGGTGTCCAAGTTTTCACACATGTTCTTGTGTGACATTTTACGTACACGGCAAACACATGAAAATATATGATTACTATACATCCTCCTTACTACAGAAATGTAAATTGACTTCTGAATATTTACAAACATGAAGGACAGCTGTCATATAATTATTTCGATTTTGATGAGACATCTATTTTGTCGCTTTGCATTAGAGTGCAGTTCCATTCATACGCTGAACGCATTACTGACCCGCTACTTGGATGCCCAGTCGAAACTAGTCATTCAAGAACTTATTACACTTTGTATCGCGCCACACAACAAAAGAAGAAGATCTAGCTTTCCATCTGTCCAAGAAACGAGCGTATCATAATCGTAAGTATTCAAATAACTTTTGCCATTCTTTTATTTTTAAATGTCATGTTTGTTTACGAATATTAGTGCAGCATATTGGCGATTACAAAATTTAAAACTGCGAAATTGAAATACATATTACACGTATATGCACTTTGATGCATTGGAAAATTGTTTCTTCGTTTTTACCGCGTTAAAAATTACAAGATTTACACTATTTAATTTAATTTAAATGAAAGAAGGACTCAGTTTGTAGCAAGTCGGATGGATAGATTAACTCATGATCTGGCACCCAAACGACTATCTGATATTTTTTTACAAACGTCTTCCTCTCAGCATTACAATTTAATAAGTCTTCCACTAAACTCTATTTGCCCAACCTAAGACTGACTATCTTAAAAAGAGCCGACTTAGTTATAGAGGGGCTAAACTGTGGAATAGCCTCTCAGATCATTTCAAACTTCAAACTAATGCTGTAATCACCTAGCCAAATTAGCTAGTCAATGATATGAATATTTCGTGCACTTAACTTGGATAAGACTTGCTACCAATCTCAGTTGATTCGATAGCTCAATTCGTAGAGCGGTGGTCTAGAAACCCGAAAATGCGAGTTCGAATCCCAATTGAAAAAAACGAATTTTTTGTTGTTCTCTGCAGTGTCAGATTAATATGAGTCCAGTTTTTCATATTTCTGAGGACGGTTCTGAAATTATAGCAACAATCATTTGATTTAGCACTAAAAAGTGTCGTGCAAAAACGCTATCTAAACTAACTAAATAGTAATTATCAGCCGGAAAAGGGTTGTACGTTAACTTGAGTGAATATCTACAAACATGAAGAGCTGCTATACAGTTTACCATTTGGTTATGAATTCGGCTTGTTCTGTTTTTTTTACCGTGTGTAATGGGCTGTCATAATTATCTGATACTGATATGTTAATTTTTTGAACTCATTTTCTCGCAAAAATGTCTTAATATGCTCAAAATTAGTTTTTTTTGGAATATATTCATTACGCAAAAAGGACGAGGAAGAGGAAGAAGACTAGTTATTTTCTACGTTAACTTGAGTTAATATTAGCACATTTACAAACATGAATATGGCTGTTAACACTTTGCTTTTAAAAAGTTGCCATTTTTACCTAAAAATAAAATTTCATTCTGAAGCCGAATGCGTTAATAACACTTTTTTTGGAAGCCCACTCGAAATAAATGATTCCAGAGCTTAATTGGCCTTATACTGTAGTTATACTGTTACGAAGCAGTACATTAATAGCACAAAAATAGCCAAATTATATTTACCCAGGTAATGTAAACACTACATACGTCAGCAGGACAGATGATGGGCATGTTTGATTTTGCAGGTATATAAAGGATATTATAATTTAGTACCTTGCGCGAGCATGTCAGTAATCTTTTTCCGTTTAGCGTCACTGCAGTATAATTAACGATACTTAAACTTTTGGGGCTTTGCCGTCAATCATTCGTACCGTTATTTTGCGCGGACAGGAAATAAAAAGTGTTACGTCATAAAATGTAGTATTGTAAAATTGTAGGAAAGTAAAAAGTCAAACATTGAAGTTTAGTTCATACATATAGAGATATTAAGTTCTACCAAGGAAATCAACGAAATAAGTTAAGTTTGAACATTTTTTTAAAATGATATTGACGGAGCATACGACCGACTAAGAAAGTGCGACAACGCCTTAAATAAATAAAGGAAAAGAGCTGGTGCGAGAGTTCAGAAATCCAAAACCTAGACCTGATTGGCTGAGCCCACATCAGCCCACCATTCTGGTCACCTGGGGCGGTTGTATAAAACTCTTAATCACTTTTTTAATCACTGTTTCGTAGTTAAATAGTGATTAAGTACAAAATACGTTGTTGTGATTGGTTGACGTTTCTACTAATCATAGTTAACTTTAATCACTTTTTGATGCAACCGGCCCCTGTACAAAAACTCCTACGACCGTTAGTATAAAAGACCGCCCCAGCTGAATCCCGAGTAGTAGCTGCAGAGTAGCGAAAGGAAGTGAAAACTCTACTCAAACGAACAGAAAGAAAAAGACAAGACAGACCAACAAACTCAGAAGAAAAAGACGACTATTGAACTGTACAATTAATACCTGTAAAGATCCACTACCTCGCGTAGTCTGAATAAAGGGAATACATAACAATACTAATGCGCAACACAACAAAAGGTCAAAGCAGATGTAGCCTTTCAGCAGCAAGTTGATTGATTCCATATTCGCCGGCATTCCGAAGTATTCCACTGCCTAAATATGTCATTCCTATTTTTTTAACTTGAAATATCAAGTTTGAAATACCGTTTGTTGAATTGTCATTTTAGCCATTGTGTCGCACTCAAAATTTACAAGATTTATTCAGTTGTTCATATGGACGTTTATTGCTTTATTCATACGTTTTCAAAGTTTTTACGCATGTACTTTCGTGATATTTTACATATTTGGCAAACAAACGAAACTGTTATATAATCTTCATGCACTTAAAATTAGAATTTGCGAAAGTTGCACACTGCATTGAAAAGGATGAACTACATAGAAAATTGAGTTATTAAACACGTGCGTTGTATGTTAACTTCTGAACATTTATCAAAGTGAACGACATGCAGCTGTTATGTATTTCAATTTTGATGAAACATGACCTTCTTTGTCTCTTTTCATTAGAGCGCAGTTTCATTCAATCAACTACTCGTTACAGAAGAAGCAGATCTAGCTTTCTATCGGTCCAAGAAATGAGCGTATCATAATCGTAAGTATTCAAATAACTTTTTGCCTTTCTTTTACTTTTATTGATGTCAATTTGTTTACAAATAATAGTGCAACATAATGGCAATCAGAAAATTTAAAACTGCGAAATTGAAACACGAATTACACGTATATATACACTTGCGTTGGATAATTGAATTATTGAAATTGCTTGGTTGTAAAATATTGTACAATGTCGAAAATATGGTAATGTAAAGTTTGCGAATTTTGTATGCTTTTGTATTTCGTAAGGAAATAGAGATTACTTCATGGTTGGTGAGTGCGTACGATTTTTATTCACGAGTTGTGAAAGATCGTTAAACGAACGAGTGAGCGCAGCGAACGAGTGAGTTTAGCGATCCTTCACAACGACTGAATAATAAAAATCGTACAAACGAACCGACCATGAAGTAAATTGTTTATTATATGAGTGTAAAGATGAGTATAGAGATACCAAATATTTGATATACTGACGGACAACAAAATACAAGCGAAATATAAAAACAAAATTTCTTACCATTTAACGATTTGTTTTCGTACATAAAATACAAGCATGAGGTTTATTTCATGTTAACGAAACTACAAGTGAATTTCTTCATGATCTTTCGAGATTTTTTGCAGATAAAATATCATAAATCTCTCTCCTCAGTAAAAGTTGAAAAAATCGGACTCCATGTTTACATTAGCTTGCGAACAGGCGCTGAATTTTTGGGTAAGAAAATGTCAGCAAATCAAAACGCTCATACGACTTTTTTCACATGTGAAAAAATATCGTACAACCAATCAAAACGCTCATACGACTTTTTTCACATGTGAAAAATATAGTATGCAGTGAAATACGAATTTTATTTCAGCCGAATAGTACACGTAACTCCCTATACTCATATAATAAAAAGCGTTACCACATTTCCACATAGTGTGGAAATGCACTTGAAACTTGTATGAAATTTAGGATGCTCTTATCAGCTGTCCCAACAAATATTCCGAATTCAAAAGTTTGTCTAATAGAGCAATGGTTCATTAATATAAACCAAGTACGGTATTTATTCTTAATTTATAACGCGAAAACATACACAATTTAATACATTAGCCCATTATAGTGTGATGGGCTTATACACGGGTAGGCTTATAGACAAGAAGGGGGGTGCTTATACGTTTGGGTGGGGTATATATATAAATAAACAAATATATATAAATAAACAAATGTATATAAATAAACAAATACACAAGTTTTTTGCTGACCTCAGTATTGTGTTATGAAACATGTATTTATTTCTGTTTTAATATTCATTGTGTCACTCAAATTCATGTGAATGTTAAATATTTGTACAGCTAATGGAACAGGCGTCCAAATGTCTTCTTAGATTAATTAATGTACATTTCACAATCTCCTACGTCATTCAACATAAATATATCCACCTGTATTAGTGCCTAGTGATCAGTCTTGGATAGGGCTTGTATGGAACTCCTACTTTCCCATACCAACTCATTGTATTGTTAATTATTTGAAATAAAGACTTAAAAGAAAATGTATTCACTCATTCGAGCATTCACTGGTTAGAAGATCTCGCTTGGTTTCGAGGCCCTCGCGTAAAAGCTGAGTTGATCCCCAGAAGACCTCGTAACGATTGAGCGCTCTCCACTTAATGCCAATACAGTGCCATCTGTGTCCTAATTATAAATGCGAGGATGAAAGAGCGTGCGTTCCTATTACGCCTTGCACGCTTAGAGTTTGATGTTTAGAGTTTAAAGTTTGCGAGGACAACCTTGATATATATATATATATATATATATATATATATATATATATATATATATAAGAGAAATTTAAAAATGCGAACCACCAACAATTTCTGACAACCTTCAATTCATAACTAAAAACTTTATTGAGACGTTTCGGCTATAGCCTTCATCAATCTAAAAGTAACTACACTGATTTCCACTTATTTATACGCTTAGTAAACAATGGATAACTAATTAAAATACCATAAGATGTGGTCTATTTACCATAATTAATTCTTTTGTTAGAATGAATTTCAAATCTTTTGTTCAGGCCATTAGGAAAGACGCAAAACAACTGCGCCATCCAATAAGCTTCCTTAGTTATTAAAATTTTTTCAATTCTATCCAGATCAGTTTTAGGATCTACTTTATCAATACATTGGAATGTAAAATCTTGCATAACATGCGGAGAACTATTGTAATGAATAGCCACTTCGCATGTTTTTTTATTAGTACGCATAGCTGATTTATGATTGCGAAATCTAACTTTAAATTCTGTCCTAGTAGATCCCACATATTGAAGATGACACTTTTTGCAAGAGATAAGATAGACTACATTGCTTGAAGTACATTGAAAATCAAATTTCATAAAATATGTACGGCCAGTTTTAAAACTTTGAAATGTTTTGCCTTTCACAAAATAGTTGTTGCATAAATCACATTTACGATCACAAACAAAACAACCCTTTATGTTGGGTCGATGAAATTTGTCGACATCTGTTTTATATTTAGATGGAGCTAAAATTTCCTTAAGATTTTTGGATCTACGAAATGAAGCAATGATAGAATCTTTGGGAAAGCTTTCTTGCAACTTAGGTGAAGATTCAAAGATATGCCAATGCTTTTTTAAAATAGCATTGATATCAGGAAGGTTAGGATTATATCTCAACACAAAAGGAAATATCTTTTTCATTTTATCATTACCAGTTTTAAGCAATTCATCTCTAGGAATTTTTTTGACCTTATCAAACTGTGTATCAACCAGTTGCCTTTTGTATCCTTGCTTAATCAGATAGCCCTTATATTCCTCCAACCTCGTGGTCAAGTATTCATCATTAGAACAATTTCTCTTTAATCTAGTTGCTACACCATATGGAATAGCTTTAAAAACATGTTTAGGATGAGCACTTGTAGGTTTGAGGTACAAATGACTATCTGTAGGTTTGGAATAAACATCAGTTTGAATATAGCCATCAACCAAATGAAGCGTAAGGTCAAGAACATTTAAATGGCTGTCAGAATAAACCAATTCAAACTTGATAGTGGGATACAATGTGTTGATATAATCCGTAAAAGCGTTAAGTGCAGAAAGGCCTTGCTTCCACAAATCAAAGATATCATCTCGATATCTCCACCATAGAAGAGGCTTAATTTTACCGCCGTGTTTTGCCTTTTGATCTATAATTCCCATTGCTAAGTCAGCATAACTACAAGCATTTTTAGGTCCCATGGCCGTGCCATGAATTTGCAAATAGTTGGTATCCTTAAATGTAGAATGATTAGAATTCAGACAAATTTCTACTGCCTCCAAGATACACTTAGTTGAAGGAAAATTGGTATCCCTGGAATTTAAAGCCTCCTCAACAGCTTTAACACCCAAATTGTTATCTATATTTGGGAACATTGACACAACGTCCCAAGATACTAATAACGTACCTGGGGGAAAAGGGCCATTTTGGTTAAGTTGCTCAATCTTATTTAAAAGATCTGTGCTATCTTTAATGTAGGAAGGCAGTTTCCTAGCAAGCGGCTGCAAGTAAAATTCTGTAAATGCTGAAAGGTTCTCAATAGCCGTGCCACAGCAAGATGTAATAAGCCTTAAGGGGTTGCCTGGTTTATGTGTTTTAACATTACCAAAAGCGACACCTGGTTTGGCTTTGGTATTGAGGACCCAATTAGCAACCTTCGGTATTATTTCCCCAACTTGCACCCACTTTTCACACCATGCCTTAACTACATCTACATATGTAAATGTGGGATCTACTTGAAGTTGCATATAATGTAAAGAATTTGTAAGTTGACCTAACATTTTTTTCTCATATTCCCTACGGTCAATTAATACAAACCGAGAACCTTTATCTTGTACTCTTATTACTATGTTTGATTGCTTTAATTTCCTAAGTGCATTTCTTTCTGTTTTTAATAAATTATCCTTGATTCGTCTAACATGATCAGGATTAAATAAATCCTGCCTGACCTTGCTTAAAAATAATTCGATCTCTGGATATTTAGATTTAGGGGCTACACAATTTCTACGTTTAATAATTTTTGGGAAACAACTTACGTTGCTAGAATTAAAAGTAGTGTCTGTTGGTTTATCAATTAGATACGCTGCAGTTCGTAAACGAGTTTCAAAAACTTCGTAATCATCATAAACCTCTTGCCAGTTTATATCTTTAGGTGTTGGACAAAATGATGGGCCCTTTCTCAGCAAAGTAATTTGATCCTCTTCAATATTAATTGATGATAAATTAATAGGATCGAGCTCATTCATAGTGTCTTTTGTTCCTATAGAACTGCTACGAACTTGTTTCCGGAATGAATTTCTCCTTTTGCGAGTTCTCTTAGACCGATCAAATCTTCGACAACGTTTCTTTCGGAATGGTATATTATTCTCTACTCCGATGTTACTATGTTCTTCAAAACTTGTTAATAAAATAGCTTTTCGCAATTTGTTCGTTTCCCGTTCTTTAAGAATTTGATGTAAATTTAAATTTTCACGCTTCGCCTCTTCCCACAAATTCAACGCACGGTCATGATCAAAAAGATCAAAAAGTCTATTTCTGCATAACTGAAGTTCCTGCTGTAATGTTTTTACTTGTTGATCTGAGGCTAGCGCTACTTCCTGACAGAGTTCTTTTGATGTTCTTTCTAACAGTTTTGTAATTGTTGTTTGCAGAGCTGAATTGTCAACATCCAATGCCAAATTAAAATTCAACTTAAAACCTTTAGGGATTTTATTATACCCTAAGCATGTATTTAAAAAATTTGTATGATGCTGATACCTGGTTAACTTGTTCCATGTCTTTTCCAAGCGAAAAATAGTCGAATTCCTCTCTGACTGTCCTAGATCCATCACGCGGATAGATTCAAAGACCAACAGGAAAAGGTAAAATATGAATAGTCGTTTAACAATAATTTCCAGATCAATAGGACCAGTCATGCCAGAAAGATCAAAAAAGATTCACAAGTCTAGGTTCATAAGTATGGATAAGAGAAATTTAAAAATGCGAACCACCAACAATTTCTGACAACCTTCAATTCATAACTAAAAACTTTATTGAGACGTTTCGGCTATAGCCTTCATCAATTTGAAATTCATTCTCGGCTATAGCCTTCATCAATTTGAAATTCATTCTAACAAAAGAATTAATTATGGTAAATAGACCACATCTTATGGTATTTTAATTAGTTATCCATTGTTTACTAAGCGTATAAATAAGTGGAAATCAGTGTAGTTACTTTTAGATTGATGAAGGCTATAGCCGAAACGTCTCAATAAAGTTTTTAGTTATGAATTGAAGGTTGTCAGAAATTGTTGGTGGTTCGCATTTTTAAATTTCTCTTATCCATACTTATGAACCTAGACTTGTGAATCTTTTTTGATCTTTCTGGCATGACTGGTCCTATTGATCTGGAAATTATTGTTAAACGACTATATATATATATATATATATATATATATATATATATATATATATATATATATATATATATATATATATATATATATATATATATATATATATATATATATATGTATATATATATATATATATATATATATATATATATATATATATATATATATATATATATATACATATATACATATACATATATATATATATATATATATATATGTATATGTATATATATATATATATATATATATATATTATATATTTGTGAATCATATATACATATGTATATATATATATATATATATATATATATATATATATATATATATATATATATATATATATATATATATTTGTGATTATTCATTAGTCAAATTACAAATAAAAACTCTTCCTTTATGACACGTGATAACCTTTGTATATACGATACTAAATCCACGGTTTGAAAGCTGGGGGGCTTTGATATTCAGCAGGGAAATTACGGGGTAAATTAGAATTCTGTATCATTTGATACAGAATACTAATAACCTCATTAGTATTCTGTATCAAATGATACAGATCTGTATCGTTTGATACAGATCTGTATCATTTGATACAGATCTCTATCATCTGAAAGAAGATTGACCAACTTGTAACCAAAAAACACATTTCACATTTACTTTT